>JAACNH010000827.1:37367-81453 GCA_019447015.1 Hymenochirus boettgeri | reverse complement strand
TATTAATATACTGTACAGGAAAGTAACAGCGTATCTGTGTTATAATTTGCGTTAAGAGTAATAAGGTATCTGAGCAATCATGGGCTGTACTAGAGAGTAACAGGATACATGTGCTATAAAGGGCTTTAAAAGCAACTAGGTATATGTGCAATAATGGGGGTACTGAAGAGTAACAGGGTATATGTATTATAATATGCTGTACTGAGAAGTAACTTGGTATCTAGGTTTTAAATAGACAATAAACACTGTATATATTGTTATAGTCAATAGACAATGCATATACTGTAACAGGCAATAGTTAGCATATATACTGTAGTAGACAATAGACAGCTATATACTGTAATAGACAATAGACAGCTATATACTGTAATAGACAGTGTTTATACTCTATTAGACAACAGAGTATACACTGGAAAACACAATAGACAGTGTATATACTGTAATAGACAATAGACAGCATATATGCTGTAATAGACAATAGGTGTATATACCTGAAGTTCATTTGCCAGTGTAAGTCAGCCCTCCAGTTCATTAGCAGTGTTGTAGGCTTCCAGATTATAACCAATGTTGTCGCCCTCCAGATCATTAGCCAGTGTTGGCAGCCCCCAGTTCATTAGCAGGTTGGCAGCCCTCCAGTTCATTAGCAGTGTTGGCGCCCTCCCGTATTTAGTTATCAATTCACAGCCCTCCAGTTCATTGCAGCATTGTCAGCCCTCCAGTTTATTATACAGTGTTAGACAGTCCTCCAAAAAAAAAAAATTACTATGTAATTCATTAGCAGTATTGTCAGTCGTCCAGATCATTAGCCAGCATTAGTCAGCCCTCCAGTTATTAGCAGTGTTAGACAGCCCTCCAGTACATTATACAGTGTTAATCAGCTCTCCAGTTCATGATACAGTGTTAGACAGCTCCAGCTCATAAGCAGTATTGTCAGCCCTCCAGTTTTATATACAGTGTTAGACAGCCTCCAGTTTATTACAGTGAGACAGCCCTCAGTTATTAAGCAGTGTTAGACAGCCCTCCAGTACATTTACAGTGTTTAGCCTTCTCCAGTTCATGATACAGTGTTAGACAGCCCTCCAGCTCATAAGCAGTATTGTCAGCCCTCCAGTTTATTATACAGTGTTAGACAGCCCTCCAGTTTATTAAGCAGTGTTAGACAGCCCTCCAGTACATTAGCAGTATTGTCAGCCCCCCAGTTTATTATGTTAGACAGCCCTCCAGTTCATGATACAGTGTTAGACAGCCCTCCAGTACATTAGCAGTATTGTCAGCCCCCCGTTTATTATACAGTGTTAGACAGCCCTCCAGTTCATGATACAGTGTTAGACAGCCCTCCAGCTCATTAGCAGTATTGTCAGCCCTCCAGTTATTTACAGTGTTAGACAGCCCTCCAGTTTATTATACAGTGTTAGACAGCCCTCCAGTTTATTATACAGTGTTAGACAGCCCTCCGTTATTATACAGTGTTAGAAGCCCCCCAGTTTATTATACAGTGTTAGACAGCCTCCAGTTTATTATACAGTGTTAGAAGCCCTCCAGTTATTATACAGTGTTAGACAGCCCTCCAGTTCGAGTACAGTGTTAAAGCCCTCCAGTTATTAATCTTTAACGACTATTTAATCACAACATAAAATTTTGTGGGCAACAATATAAAACAGGAAAAGGGGTCTTTAAATTGGGCATAACATTTACTGTTTTGATTGTTAAGGTCCATACTCTGGGGCTTTGAAAAGTGTGGTTGGCGTTGGTAATGGACTTTAATAAAGAGGTGGTCTTTGGGGTGTAGGGTCTGTGAGGTTGCACAGTGGACCTTATAGTGGATCTTTTAACATCCAAATATGTGTTACACATATAGCTCCTACCTAACGACCTGTCCCCTCTCCTCTCCTATTTCAGCCAGCATTATCACCATTGCCATCCTAGAAGGGGACCAGGATATGTCCAAGTCCATCATATATTACCTGGTGTATTAGCAGTTGCCAATTTCTCCTCACTGGTGGTGACTGTTTTCCGGGACATCTTCTACTTCTTACGTGGACGTCACCCTGTACTGGCCTGAGCCATCTTGTAGTATTAGCAACTGGATCTACTTTACCTGTGTCTATTCTCTAATCTGGCTTACCGTGGCTTTCACCTTTGATCGCTATGCTATGTGTTTGCTGTATGAAACTGAAGCAGTGGTATTGTACGCCTACACACGCTTTGACCATCATCATGCGAATCTATGTCAGCCGATTTTGGTTGCCATGCCAACATACTGGATGTACGTAATGTCCGTACAACTCAACAGATGGCACCCTATTTACATCTGTACTTTGCACCGCAACCTCAGTATGATTCCTTTCTGTCGCCTATGACCACATCCAAACATCTCTGGATTGGTTCCCACTTGGCCTCATTGTGTTGAATAATGGGTCTGATGTTGGTACATCACAATCACCATGAGGGTGAGGCAAAGCCTAAAAGGTGGCCCGTTGGAAAAGAGTCTGATGACCAGAGGTTGCTCGAAGAAGGAAGTCGGTGACTCTCCTCGCAATGGTCACCATCTCATTCTAGTTCACTGGGTTCCCAAAATGGTCATCAAGGTAGTTGAGAGATTGACGTACCGCCCCTGTCAACCGCTATGACTTCTATCATGTGGTCAATGTGTGAGGATGCTGTGTAACATGCTCCATTGTCCTAAAGCCTTTAGCAACGTTTGTATCTACTCCCTTACCATTACTAAATAAGGAAGAGCTGTTCCGTGGGGCCAAACACACACTCCATTTGTCTTCAGGGTTCCATATTCACTCCCATCCTCCCAAACAACTCCACGTTTTCACTATTTAAACCATAACCCAGTATAACAGTAGAAATATTATATTTAATTTAATGACATAAAGCATTGGTTAGTGAAGTGGCCCTTTTCTATGCCTCTTCCCAGGAGAGACCTACGTTCCTTAGGAGACATGTGACTCGCTGTGATTATCTATTGTTTTTTGTGGCTGATTTTGCTATTAATGTCTGTGTGTTATCTTTTTTTTATACTATTTTTACGTAAGAAATAGATGTTTACTTTGTCCCTGTGAAATAAAAACAGCTGGTCTAGGTTTAACCTAGAATAATTCAATCATAAAACTTCTTCTACACATGTCTGAATGAGCCCTCCAGTTTATTAAGCAGTGTTAGACAGCCCTCCAGTACATTAGCAGTATTGTCAGCCCCCCCAGTGTTAGACAGCCCTCCAGTACATTAGCAGTATTGTCAGCCCCCCAGTTTATTATGTTAGACAGCCCTCCAGTTCATGATACAGTGTTAGACAGCCCTCCAGTACATTAGCAGTATTGTCAGCCCCCCCAGTGTTAGACAGCCCTCCAGTACATTAGCAGTATTGTCAGCCCCCCCGTTTATTATACAGTGTTAGACAGCCCTCCAGTTCATGATACAGTGTTAGACAGCCCTCCAGCTCATTAGCAGTATTGTCAGCCCTCCAGTTTATTATACAGTGTTAGACAGCCCGCCGTTCCCTACGGTATAAAACTGGGGGCTGTCTCCCACTGCCATAAATGGGAGGGTGCTAACCAATTACTATAAATGAGGGGTTAACTTGATGAATCCACTGGAGGGCGTCTAACACTCCCCACGGCGGCTGACACTCTGCTAAGAGCTGGAGGGTTGAACATGTATATGAATTGGAGGGGTGTTAACACTGATCCTAACCGGGGGGGTGCCATACGTAATGTATGGCGGGGTTACCTGTCTCTGCCCTGGAGGGCGTTCCTACCACGGGGGGATGGACATCATGCAAGTACGGAGTTGCCACAGCTTAACCGGGGGGGCTTGTACCCGTATCCTACAGAGGGGGCCCAATGCTCTGCGCTGGAGTGTTTGTCTACAACTGTATGCCTTGCTTCTACCTGTATCAGCTGTGGCTCCCGGCTATCCCCTGGAGGTTGCCCCAGTTAACCCTGTATAATAAACTGGAGGGCTGTCTAACACTGTATAATAAACTGGAGGGCTGTCTAACACTGTATAATAAACTGGGGGGCTGTCTAACACTGTATAATAAACTGGAGGGCTGTCTAACACTGTATAATAAACTGGAGGGCTGTCTAACCGTAAATAAAACTGGAGGGGTGTCTAACACTGTATAATAAACTGGAGGGCTGACAATACTGCTAATGAGCTGGAGGGCTGTCTAACACTATCATGAACTGGAGGGCTGTCTAACACTGTATATAAACGGGGGGCTGACAATACTGCTAATGTATGGAGGGCTGTCTAACACTGTATCATGAACTGGAGGGCTGTCTAACATAATAAACTGGGGGGCTGACAATACTGCTAATGTACTGGAGGGCTGTCTAACACTGCTTAATAAACTGGAGGGCTGTCTAACACTGTATAATAAGGAGGGCTGACAATACGCTTATGAAGCTGGAGGGGCTGTCTAACACTGGTTCATGAACTGGAGAGCTGATTAACACTGTATAATGTACTGGAGGGCTGTCTAACACTGCTTAATAAACTGGAGGGCTGTCTAACACTGTATAATAAACTGGAGGGCTGTCTAACACTGTATAATAAACTGGAGGGCTGACAATACTGCTTATGAGCTGGAGGGCTGTCTAACACTGTATCATGAACTGGAGAGCTGATTAACACTGTATAATGTACTGGAGGGCTGTCTAACACTGCTTAATAAACTGGAGGGCTGACTAATGCTGGCTAATGATCTGGACGACTGACAATACTGCTAATGAATTACATAGTAATTTTTTTTTTTTTGGAGGACTGTCTAACACTGTATAATAAACTGGAGGGCTGACAATGCTGCTAATGAACTGGGAGGGCTGTGAACAATGTATATAAACTGGAGGGCGCCAACACTGCTAATGAACTGGAGGGCTGCCAACACATGCTAATGAACTGGAGGGCTGCCAACACTGGCTAATGATCTGGAGGGCTGACAACATTGGTTTATAATCTGGAAGCCTGACAACACTGCTAATGAACTGGAGGGCTGACTTACACTGGCAAATGAACTTAGGTATATACACTTGTCTATTACAGCATATATGCTGTATTGTCTATTACAGTAATACACGTTCTTTGTGTTTTCCAGTGTATACTCTGTTGTCTAATAGAGTATAAACACGTTATTACAGTATATAGCTGTCTATTGTCTATTACAGGATATAGTGTCTATGTGTACTACAGTATATATGCTAACTATTGCCTGTTACAGTATATGCATTGTCTATTGACTATAACAATATATACAGTGTTTATTGTCTATTTAAAACCTAGATACCAAGTTACTTCTCAGTACAGCATATTATAATACATATACCCTGTTACTCTTCAGTACCCCCATTATTGCACATATACCTAGTTGCTTTTAAAGCCCTTTATAGCACATGTATCCTGTTACTCTCTAGTACAGCCCATGATTGCTCAGATACCTTATTACTCTTTAGTACAGCAAATTATAACACAGATACGCTGTTACTTTTCCTGTACAGTATATTATAATCCAGATATCCAGTTACCATCCACTACTGTACATTATAACACAGATACCCAGTTACTATCCAGTACCTCTTTATAGCACAGATACCTTGTAATTCTCTAGAACAGGACACTATAACACAGATACCCAGTTACTATCCAGTACCTCTTTATAGCACAGATACCTTGTAATTCTCTAGAACAGGACACTATCACACAGATACCCAGTTACTATCCAGAACCTCTTTATAGCACAGATACCTTGTACTTCTCCAGAACAGGACATTATAACACAGATACCCAGTTACTATTCAGTACCTCTTTATAGCAGATACCTTGTAATTCTCCAGAACAGGACACTATAACACAGATACCCAGTTACTATCCAGTACCTCTTTATAGCACAGATACCTTGTAATCATCTAGAACAGGACACTAAACACAGATACCAGTTCACTATCCAGTACCTCTTTATAGCACAGATACCTTGTAATTCTCTAGAACAGGACACTAACACAGATACCCAGTTACTCTCCAGTACCTATTTATAGCACAGATACCTTGTAATTCTCTAGAACAGGACACTATAACACAGATACCCAGTTAATCTCCAGGACCTCTTATAGCACAGATACTTGTAATTCTCTAGAACAGGACACTATAACACAGATACCCAGTTACCCTCCAGTACCTCTTTATAGCACAGATACTTGTAATTCTCTAGAACAGGACACATAACACAGTACCAGTTACTCTCCAGTACCTCTTTATAGCACAGATACCTTGTAATTTTCCAGAAAAGGACACTATAACACAGATACCCAGTACTCTCCAATACCTCTTATAGCACAGATACCTTGTAATACTCTAGAACAGGACACTATAAACAGATACCCAGTTACTATCCAGTACCCCTTTATAGCACAGATACCTTGTAATTCTCCAGAACAGGACACTATACACAGATACCCAGTACTCCTCCAGTACCTCTTTATAGCACAGATACCTTGGAATTCTCCAGAAACAGGACACTATAACCAGATACCCAGTTATCTCCAGTACCTCTTATAGCACAACAGATATCCTTGTAATTCTCCAGAACAGGACACTATCACACAGATACCCAGTTATCCAGTACTTTTATAGCACAGATACCTTGTAAAACTCTAGAACAGGACACTATAACACAGATACCCAGTTATCTCCAGTACCACTTTATAGCAACAGATACCTTGTAATTCTCTAGAACAGGACACAAACACAGATACCCAGTATCTCCAGTACCTCTTTATACACAGATACCTTGTAATTCTCTAGAACAGACACTATAACCAAAGATACCAGTTACTCTCCAGGACCTCTTTATAGCACATATACCTTGTAATTCTCTAGAACAGGACACTATAACACAGATACCATTGACTCTCCGGTACCTCTCTTATAGCAACAGATACCTTGTAATTCTCTAGAACAGGACACTATAACACAGATACCCAGTTACTATCCAGTACGTCTTTATAGCACAAGATACCTTGTAATCTCTTAGAACAGGACACTATAACACAGATACCCAGTTACTCTCCAGTACCTCTATAGCACAGATACCTTGTAATTCTCTAGAACAGGACACTATAACACAGATACCCAGTTACTATTCAGTTCCTCTTTATAGCACAGATACCTTGTAATTCTCTAGAAAGGACACTATAACACAGATACCCAGTTACTCTCCAGTACCTCTTTTATAGCCCAGATCCTTGTAATTCTAAACAGGACACTATAACACAGATACCCAGTTGTATCCAGTACTTCTTTAGACACAGATACCTTGTATTCTCTAGAACAGGACACTAACACAGATACCCAGTACTCTCAGTACTCTTTATGCACGATACCTTGTAATTCTAGAACAGGACACTATAACACAGATACCCAGTTACTCCCAGTACCTCTTTATAGCACAGATACCTTGTAATTCTCTAGACAGGCACACTATAACACAGATACCCAGTTACTCTCCAGTACCTCTTTATAGCACAGATACCTTGTAATTCTCTAGAACAGGACACTATAACACAGATACCAGTTATCTCCAGTACCTCTTTATAGCCAAGATACCTTGTAATTTCTCAGAACAGGACACTATAACACAGATACCCAGTACTCTCCAGTACCTCTTATAGCACAGATACCTTGTATTCTCTAGAACAGGAACTATAACACAGATACCCAGTTACTCTCCAGTACCTCTTTATAGCAGAGATACTTGTAATTCTTAGCAGGACACTATAAACCAGATACCCAGTTACTCCCAGTACCTCTTATAGCACAGATACCTTGTAATCTCTCTAGAACAGGACACTATAACACAGATACCCAGTATATCCAGTACCTCTTTATAGCAAGATACCTTGTAATTCTCTAGAACAGGAACACTATACAACAGATACCCAGTTACTATCCAGTACCTCTTTATAGCACAGATACCTTGTAATCTCTAGAAACAGGACATAACACAGATACCAGTTACTATCCAGTACCTCTTTATAGCACAGATACCTTGTAATCTCTAGAACAGGACACTATAACACAGATACCCAGTTACTATCCAGTACCTCTTTATAGCACAGATACCTTGTAATTCTCTAGAACAGGACACTATAACACAGTTACCCAGTTACTTCTCAGTACCTCTTTATAGTAAACAGTACATAGTAAATAGTAATTAGGTGAATAAAGACATTGGTCCATCAAGTCCAACCTATTCACTTTTTTTTTTTTTTTTTTTTAACCCTACCTAACAGTTGATCCAGAGGAAGGCAAAAAAACCCCAGTAAAAAAGGGGGGGAAAAATTCCTTCCTGACTCCAACGGCAATCGGAAAGTATCCCTGGATCAACCAGATCTATATGATATAATACCAGTAATTCTCAATATTTTTTAGTTTTAGAAACTTATCCGGCCTTTTTTAAAGTTCAATGAACTTGCCATTACCACCTCTGCTGGAAGACAGGTCCACAGTTTCACCGTTCTCACTGAAAGAAACCTCTCCTAACATTGAAGATGAAACTTTTTCTTCCAACCAAAGATGTCCACGAGTCTCTGATATGACTATTAGTGAACAATGCACCAGAGAGTTCATTGTATGGCCCATTAATTATTTGTATAAGGTTATCATGTCCCCACGCAACCGCGCGTCTCCAATGTAAACAGCCCTAACTTGTCTAATCTGCCTGCATATTCAAGCCCCTCATTCCCCTTATTAATTAGTTGCCTTCTCTGAACTGCCTCAATTTCCAAGATGTCCCTTTTGTATATGGGATTCAAACTGCACCGCATATATCCAAATGTGGCCTACCATGCCTTGTAAAGAGGGAGATAATATAATTTTTCTCTTGATTCCATTCCCCTCTTATTACAAGACAATATCTTGCTAGCTACTAGTGTTGCTACCTGGCATGTTTTGCTACAAGCTAAGTCTGTTATCTACCAGAACCCCCAGAGAGGATAGGTATAGCACAGATACCTTGTAATTCCTTAGAACAGGACACATAACACACAGATACCCAGTTATATTCAGTACCTCTTTATAGCGCACATACCTTGTAATTCTCTAGAACAGGACACTCTATACACAGATACCAGTTTTCCAGTACCTCTTTATAGCACAGATACCTTGTAATTCTCTAGAACAGGACACTATAACACAGTACCCAGTTACTATCCAGACTTCTTTATAGCACAGATACCTTGTATTTCTAGAACAGGACACTATAACACAGATCCCAGTTACTCTCCAGTACCTCTTTATAGCACAGATACCTTGTAATTCTCTAGAACAGGACACCATATAACACAGATACCCAGTTACTCTCCAGTACCTCTTTTAGAGCACAAACCTTGTATTCTCTAGAACAGGACACTATAACACAGATACCAGTTACTATCCAGTACCTCTTTATAGCACAGATACCTTGTAATCTCTAGAACAGGACACTATAACACAGATACCCAGTTACTATCCAGTACCTCTTTATAGCACAGTACTTGTAATTTCTAGAACAGGACACTATAACCAAAGATACCCAGTTACTATCCAGTACTACCTCTTTATGCACAGATCCTTGTAATTCTCCAGAACAGGACACTATAAACACAGATACCCAGTTATCTCTCAGTACCTCTTATTGAAAGATACCTTGAATTCTCCAGAACAGGACACTATAAACACAGTACCCAGTTACTATCCAGTACCTCTTTATAGCACAGATACCTGTAATTCTCTAGAACAGGACACTATAACACAGATACCCAGTTACTTCCAGTACCTCTTTATAGCACAGATACCTTGTAATTCTCTAGAACAGGACACTAAACACAGATACCCAGTTACTCTCCTTGTATTGTAAAACATTAGAACAACAATTGGAGGTCCATATATAAAGGGACGGATTTATACTTTTTTCTCCCTAGGCCAGCTAACTTGTACTTCCTGTTCCCTCCCCCACACCGTACGCGGTAATTCATTGGCTGAAGGGAGCTTTGTGAGTGGGAGAGGTAGCTGGTGCCCATAGCAAATCAGCAATCGATGCACATTTAACAGAGACCGGCAAGGCTCTTGTGTGCCAAATAATGTGCATTGTTAATATGAGGATGCAATACTGCCTAACTTCTATTTTATTTTGCCGCCCTGGTGGCTGTGCCTAGTGGCCTAGTAGGAAATCCGGCCCTGCATATATACCAGGTAAGTAAGGAAGGGACTTACCGGCAACCCCAGGACAGATATAATGGGTAGAACAGACGTTGCAGGTTCGGATCCATGGCTCCTCCAACATTTAAAATATCTCTAATAATTTGATATTCTTCAACTGTAGAGCAATCTACTGTGACCTCTCTACCTTCTGTGACCTCTCTAATCTACTTCTCTCCCCTCTTCTGTGACCTCTCTACCCTCTACTGGACTCCTACCCCTTCGTGACCTCTCTACATTCGTGACTCTCTACCCCTTTGTGACCTCTCTACAATACTGTGACTCTCTACCTCCTTCTGTGACCTCTCTCAATCTACTGTGACCTTCTACCCTCTTCTGTGACCCTCTCTACAATTACTGACTATCACCTCTCTGGACCCTCCTCTTACCTTACTGTGACCTCTCTACCTCTTCTTGTGACCTCTCTACAATCTACTGTGACCTCTTACCTCTTCTGTGACCTTTCTACAATCACTGTGACCTCTCTACCCTCTACTGTGACCTCTCTACCTCTACTGTGACCTTGCTTACCCTCTTACTGTGACCTCTCTACCCTCTACTGTGACCTCTCTACCCTCTTCTGTGACCTCTTCTACAATCTACTGGGACCTCTCTACCCTTCTTCTGTGACCTTCTACAATCTACTGTGACCTTCTACCTCTATCGTGACTCTACAATCTACTGTATCTCTTACCCGCTACTGTGACCTTCTACCCTCTACTGTGACCTCTCTACCCTCTACGTGACTCTCTACCTTACTGTGACCTCTCTACCCTCTACTGTGACCTACAATCATGTGACTCTTACCCTCCACTATGACCTCTATACCCTATATTGACCTCTAACCCTCTACTGTGACCTTTCTACAATCAACTGTGACCTTTCTACCCTCTACTGTGACCTCTCTACCTCCACTGTGACCTCTATACCCTCTATATGACTCTCTTCTCTACTGTGACCTTTCTACAATCAACTGTGAACCTTTCTACCCTCTACTGTGCCTCTCTACCTCTACTGTGACCTCTCCAAACGTTAGACAGCCCTCCAGTTCATGATACAGTGTTAGACAGCCCTCCAGTTTATTAATCTTTAACGACTATCTTAATCACAACATAAAATTTTGTGGGCAACAATATAAAACAGGAAAAGGGGTCTTTAAATTGGGCATAACATTTTACTGTTTTGATTGTTAAGGTCCATACTCTGGGGCTTTGAAAAGTGTTGGTTGGCGTTGGTAATGGACTTTAATAAAGAGGTGGTCTTTGGGGTGTAGGGTCTGTGAGGTTGCACAGTGGACCTTATAGTGGATCTTTTAACATCCAAATATGTGTTACACATATAGCTCCTACCTAACGACCTGTCCCCCTTCTCTCTCCTATTTCAGCCAGCATTATCACCATTGCCATCCTATGGAAGGGGAACCTGGATATGTCCAAGTCCATCATATATTACCTGGTGTCATTAGCAGTTGCCAATTTCCTCCTCATCCTGGTGGTGACTGTTTTCCGGGACATCTTCTACTTCTACGTGGACGTCACCCTGTACTGGCCTGAGCCATCTTGTAGTATTAGCAACTGGATCTACTTTACCTGTGTCTATTCTCTAATCTGGCTTACCGTGGCTTTCACCTTTGATCGCTATGCTATGGTTTGCTGTATGAAACTGAAGCAGTGGTATTGTACGCCTACCACCGCTTTGACCATCATCATCGGAATCTATGTCAGCGCATTTTTGGTTGCCATGCCAACATACTGGATGTACGTACCTGTCCGTACAACTCAACCAGATGGCACCCTATTTCACATCTGTACTTTGCACCGCAACCTCAGTATGATTCCTTTCCTGTCGGCCTATGACCACATCCAAACAACTCTCTGGATTGGGTTCCCACTGGCCTCATTGGTGTTGACTAATGGGCTGACTGTCTGGTACATCACAATCACCATGAGGGTGAGGCAAAGCCTAAAAGGTGGCCCTGTTGGAAAAGAGTCTGATGATCCAGAGGTTGCTCGAAGAAGGAAGTCGGTGACTCTCCTCGCAATGGTCACCATCTCATTCCTAGTTCACTGGCTTCCCAAAATGGTCATCAAGGTAGTTGAGAGATTGACGTACCCGCCTGTCAACCGCTATGACTTCTATCATGTGGTCAATGTTGTGAGGATGCTGTGTAACATGCTCATTGTCCTAAACGCCTTTAGCAACGTTTGTATCTACTCCCTTACCATTACTAAATTCAGGGAAGAGCTGTTCCGTGGGGCCAAACACACACTCCATTTTGTCTTCAGGGTTCCATATTCACTCCCATCTCCTCCCAAACAACTCCACGTTTTCACTATTTAAACCCATAACCCAGTAGAAATATTATTTATTTTAATTTAATGACATAAAGCATTGGTAAGTGAAGTGGCCCTTTTCTATGCCTCTTCCCAGGAGAGACCTACGTATCCTTCAGGATGTGACATCTCGCTGTGATTATCTATTGTTTTTTGTGGCTGATTTTTGCTATTAAATTGTCTGTGTGTTATCCTTTTTTTTATACTATTTTTTTACGATAAGAAATAGATGTTTATACTTTGTCCCTGTGAAATAAAAACAGCCTGGTCTAGGTTTAACCTAGAATAATTCAATCATAACAATTCTTATACACAGTCTGATTGGGTGTTCTATCATTCTCCATATGTAGACACCCTCCCCGACAGCTGGTTAGACGGGATATTGGATTATATTATATATATGTTACAGGGAAAGTAACAGCGTATCTGTGTTATAATTTGCTGTACTAAAGAGTAATAAGTATCTGAGCAATCATGGCGTACTAGAGAGTAACAGAGGAACAGGATACATGTGCTATAAAGGGCTTAAAAGCAAATAGGGATATGTGCAATAATGGGGGTGGGTATGAAGAGTAACAGGGTATATGTATGATAATATGCTGTACTGAGAAGTAACTGGGAATCTAGGTTTTAAAAGACATAAACACTGTATATATTGTTATAGTCAATAGGACAATGCATTATACTGTTAACAGGCAAGAGTTAGCATATCTATGTAGTAGGACAAAGACAGCTATTATACTGTATAGACAATAGACAGCTATATTTACGGTAATAGAACAGTGTTTATACTCATTAGAAAAAAGAGTATTACACTGGGAAAACACAATAGCAGTGTATCTGACTGTAATAGACAATAGACAGCATATATGCTGTAATAGGACAATAGGGTATATACCTGAAGTTCATTTGCCAGTGTAAGTCCCAGCCCTCCAGTTCATTAGAGTGTTTGTCAGGCTTCCAGAATATAAACCATGTTGTCCCCTCCAGATCATTAGCCAGTGTGGCAGGCCTCCAGTTCATTAGCAGGTTGGCAGCCCTCCAGTTCATTAGAGTGTTGGCAGCCCTACAGTTTATTCGACATGTTACAAGCCCTCCGTTCATTAGCAGCATTGTCAGCCCTCCAGTCCCGTTTATTATACAGTGTTGGACAGTCCTCCAAAAAAAAAAATTACTATGTAAGTCATTAGCAAGTATTTGTCAGTCGTCAGATCATTAGCCAGCATATTGTCAGCCCTCCGTTTATTAAGCAGTGTTAGACAGCCTCCAGTACATTATACAGTGTAATAAGCTCCCCAGTTATGATTACAGTGTTAGACAGGCCCTCAGCTCCACATTAAGCAGATTGTACCGCTCCAGTTTATTATACAGTGTTAGAAGCCCTCCAGTTATTATACAGTGTTAGAAAACAGCCTCAAGGTTATTAAGCAGTGTTAGACAGCCCTCAAGTACATTATACAGTGTTAATCAGCTCTCCAGTTCATGATCCGTGTTAGACAGCCCTCCGCTAATAAGCAGTATGTCAGCCCTCCAGTTATTATACAGTGTTAGAAGCCATCCAGTTTATTAAGCAGGTGTGAGACAGCCCTCCAGTACTAGCAGTATTGTCAGCCCCCCAGTTATTATGTAGAAAGCCCTTCCAGTTCATGATACAGTGTTAGAAGCCCTCCAGTACATTAGCAGTATGTCAGCCCCCCGTATTATACAGGTTGACAGCCCTCCAGTCATGATACAGTGTTAGACAGCCTCCGCTCATTAGCAGTATTGTCAGCCCTCCAGTTTATTATACAGTGTTAGAGCCCTCCAGTTTATTATACAGGTTAGACAGCCCTTTACAGTTTATATAACAGTGTTAGACGCCCTCCAGGTTCATGCATTACCATAAATTGGTAGACCCTTTGGCAGTGAGACAGCCCCCCAAGTTATTATACACGTGTAGGGAAGGCCCCTCCAGTTTTTATCATTAACAGCCTCAGTTTATGAACGTGTAGGGCAGCCTCCAGTTCTATGATACATGTTAGAAGCCCCAGCGAGTGTGAGATTAATCCCATTAATCGTACTACTCTATCACACAAAAAATTGGTGGCAACATATAAAACAGGAAAAGGGTCTAAATTGGGCAAACAAGTTACTGTATTTGTGTAGGATGACCAGGCCTACTTGGGCTTTGGAAAGTGGTGTTGGCTGTTGGTAATGGACTGGTACTAAAGAGGTGGGTCTTTGGGGTGTAGGGTCTGTGGAGGTTGCACGTGGACCTCTATAGTGGATCTTCTAACATCCAAAATCGTGTTACACAATATAGCTCTACCTAACGACCTGTCCACCTTCTCTACTCCTTCAGGCCACCGCATTATCACCTTGCCATTCCTAGGAAGGGGAAACCTGGATATGTCCAGTCCATCATACTTATTAACTGGTTCATTAGCAGTGCCCAATCCTCCCATCCTGGTGGTGACTGTTTTCCGGGAACTCTTCTATTCTCGTCGTGACTCACCCTGTACTGCCGTGACCATCCTTGTAGTGATTACAACTGGATCACGTTACCGTGTCTTTCTCTAATCTGGCTTAACCGTGGACTTCCCTTCCAATTGATGGTGCGCTATGCTATGGTTTGCTGGTGTATGAACTGAAGCATGTATTGTGTACGCCTACCCACCGCTTTGACCATCATCCATCCGGAACTTCTATGTAAGCGCATTTTTGGATTTGCCATGCCAACATCTGGATGTACGTTACCATGTCCGTAAACTCAACCAGATGGCACCTTTCCATCTGTACTTTGCAACCGCAACTTCAGTATGTTTCCTTTCCGTCGGCTAGACCACATCCAAAACAACTCTCTGGATTGGGTCCACTGCGCATCATTGGTGTTTTGACTAATGGGCTACTGTCTGGTACTCACATACCACTGAGGGTGAGGCAAAGCCTAAAAGGTGGCCCTGTTTGGAAAAGGAGGTCTGCATGATCCAGTAGGTTGCTCGAGTAAAGGAAGTCTGTGAACTCTCCTCGCAATGGTCACCATTCATCAGCGAGTTGTCACTGGCCTTCCCAAAATGCGTCATCAAGGTAGTTGGAGAGATGACGTTACCCCCTTCAACCGCTATGACTTCCTATCATGTGGTCAAGGTTGGTGCAGGATCTGTGTAACATGACTCATTGTCCTAAACGCCTTTAGCAACGTTTTGATCTATTTCCCTTACAGTTCTAATATCAGGGAAGAGCTTTGCCGTGGGCCAAACACACACGCCATTTGTCGTCAGGGTCTCCAATTCACTCCATCTCACTCCCAACAACTCCACGTTTTCCTATTAACCCATAAACCCAGTAGAAATATGATGTTATTTTATTTAATGACATAAGCTTGGTAGTGAGTGTGCCCTTTTCTATGGCCTCTTCCCAGGAGAGACCTACGTACCTTCAGGATGTGACATCTCGCTTGTGATTATTATGTTGTTTTTTTGTGGCTGATTTTTGCTATTAAATGTGTCCTGTGTGTACCTTTTTTTATTATATTTTTTTTACGATAAGAAATAATTTTTTATACTTTGTCCCTGTAAATAAAAACAGCCTGGTCTAGGTTTAACCTAGAATAATTCAATCATAACAATTCTATACACAGTCTGATTGGGTGTTAGCTATCATTCTCACTATGTAGCACCCTCCACCCGAATGGTTAGAATCACCACTAGGACAAATCTTTTATCTATCAATCTCCATATGTAGACAAACCCTCCACCGACAGCGGTGTTAGACACACCCAGTCTAGACAATTTTACTATCATTCTCCATATGTAGACGACCCTCCCCGACAGACTGTTAGACACAACCAGTTCTAGACAAATCTTTATAATTCTCCATATGTAGACACCCTCCCCGAACAGCTGTGTTAGACATCACCAGTCTAGAAAAATCTTATCTACATTCTCCATATTAGGACCACCCTCCCCGACAGCTGGTTAGACATCACCAGTCTAGACAAATCTTTATCCCATCATTCTCCATATGTAGACACCCTCCCCACAGCTGGTATATACAACCCGTCTAGACAAATCTTTATCATCAATTCTCATATGTAGACACCCTCCCCGACACGCTGGTGTAGACATTCACCAGTCTAGACAAATCTTTATCCATCATTCTCCATATGTAGACAACCCTCCCCGACAGCTGGTTAGACATCACCAGTCTAGACACAAATCTTTATCCATCATTCTCCATATGTAGACACCCTTCCCGACAGTGGTTAGACATCACCAGTCTAGACAAATCTTTATCCATCATTCTCATATGTAGACACACCCTCCCCGACAGCTGGTTAGACATCACCAGTCTAGCCAAATTTTTATCTATCATTCTCCATATGTAGACACCCTCCCCGACGCTGGTTAGACATCACCAGTCTAGACAAATTTTTATCTATCATTCTCCATATGTAGACACCCTCCCCGACAGCTGTTAGACATCACCAGTCTAGACAAATCTTTATCCATCATTCTCCATATGTAGCCACCCTCCCCGACAGCTGGTTAGACATCACCAGTCTAGACAATCTTTATCATCATTCTCCATATTGTAGACACCCTCCCCGACAGCTGGTTAGACATCACCAGTCTAGACAAATCTTCCATCATTCCCATATGTAGACAACTTCCCGACAGCTGGTTAGACATCACCAGTCTAGACAAATCTTATCCATCATTCTCCATATGTAGACACCCTCCCCGACAGCTGGTTAGACATCACCGTCTAGACAAATCTTTATCCATCATTCTCCATATGTAGACACCCTTCCGACAGCTGGTTAGACATCACCAGTCTAGACAAATCTTATCCATCATTCTCCATATGTAGACACCCTCCCGACCGCTGGTTAGACATCACCAGTCTTAGACAATCTTTATCTATCATTCTCCATATGTAGACACCCTCCCGACAGCTGGTTAGACATCACCAGTCTAGACAAATCTTTATCCATCATTCTCCCATATGTAGACACCCTCCCAACAGCTGGTTAGACATCACCAGTCTAGACAAATCTTTATCCATCATTCTCCATATGTAGACACCCTCCCACAGCTGGTTAGACATCACCAGTCTAGACAAATCTTTATCCTATCATTCTCCATATGTAGACACCTCCCCGACAGCTGGTTAGACATCACCAGTCTAGACAAATCTTTATCCATCATTCTCCATATGTAGACACCCTCCCCGACAGCTGGTTAGACATCACCAGTCTAGACAAATCTTTATCCATCATTCTCCATATGTAGACACCCTCCCCGACAGCTGGTTAGACATCACCAGTCTAGACAATCTTTATCATCGTCCCATATGTAGACACCCTCCCCGACAGCTGGTAGACATCACCAGTCTAGACAAATCTTTATCTATATTCTCCATATGTAGACACCCTCCCCGACAGCTGGTTAGACATCACCAGTCTAGACAAATCTTTATCCATCATTCTCCATATGTAGACACCCTCCCCGAAAGCTGGTTAGACATCACCAGTCTAGACAAATTTTTATCTCTCCATATGTAGACACCCTCCCGACAGCTGGTTAGACATCACAGTCTAGACAATCTTATCTATCATTCTCCATATGTAGACACCCCTCCCCGACAGCTGGTTAGACATCACCAGTCTAGACAAATCTTTTCCATCATTCTCCATATGTAGACACCCTCCCCGATAGCTGGTTAGACTACCAGTCTAGACAAATCTTTATCCATCTCTCCATATGTAGACACCCTCCCCGACAGCTGGTTAGACATCACCAGTCTAGGACAAATCTTTATCCATCCATTCTCGCCTATGTAGACAACCCTCCCCGACAGCTGGTTAGACATCACCAGTCTAGACAATCTTTACCATCATTCTCCATATGTAGACACCCTCCCCGACAGCTGGTTAGACACACCCAGTCTAAAGAAATCTTTACTATCAATCTCCATATGTAGAAGACCCTCCCCGACGAGTGGTTAGACATCACCAGTCTAGACAAAATCTTTATCTATCATTCTCCATAGTAGACACCCTCCCCGACAGCTGTTAGACATCACCAGTCTAGACAAAAATTTTGATCTATGCATTCTCCATATGTAGGACACCCTCCCCGGATAGCTGGTTAGAAATCACCAGTCTAGACAAATCTTTATCCATCATTCTCCATATGTAGACACCCTCCCGACAGCTGGTTAGACACACCAGTCTAGACACATCTTATCTATCTTCTCCATATGTAGACACCTTCCCGACAGCTGGTTAGACATCACCAGTCTAGACAAATCTTTATCCATCATTCTCCATCTTAGACACCCTCCCCGACAGCTGGTTAGACATCACATCTAGACAAATCTTTATCCATCATTCTCCATATGTAACACACCCTCCCCGACAGCTGGTTAGACATCACCAGTCTAGACAAATCTTATCATTCAATCTCCATATGTACACCCTCCCCGACAGCTGGTTAGACATCACCAGTCTAGCCAAATCTTTATTATCATTCTCCATATGTAGTCACCCTTCCAGACAGCTGGTTAGACATCCACCAGTCTAGACAAATCTTTTTATCCATCACCAATGTCGTCTGTAATCCAGACTCCTCTAACTCTTATATCCCATCCCATACGCATACACGAGTCCCCTCCCCGACAGCTGTTAGACATCACATCTGAGACTTTACCTCCTCAAGAATCGACACCCATATTAGCCCTAAGCACACAACCACTATCACTACTAGATGTAGACCAGCACTCTGACAAGAGTACCACCTAGTCCTATTCTCCCAGTAGAAACCTCCCACAGCTGTTAGACAAATCAGCCCCTGTCACGACAAATTATATCCCTCAAGCGAGATACACTAAGTAGCAACCACAAAGAGGGCTCAGAGAAACCATACCCAACATATGGTAGATCACCACGACTCGAGACGAAAGTCTAGACATAGGAGATTGAGCCCCTCCAACAGCGAGACATCACTATTTAGACCAAATCTTTAGACTCCATCATTCTCCATATGTAGACACCCTCCCCGACACG
The DNA here is from genome assembly GCA_019447015.1 of Hymenochirus boettgeri. Taxonomy (NCBI): domain Eukaryota; kingdom Metazoa; phylum Chordata; class Amphibia; order Anura; family Pipidae; genus Hymenochirus; species Hymenochirus boettgeri. The sequence goes on along the minus strand of JAACNH010000827.1, from coordinate 61,830 downwards.
CTGGTTAACATCACCAGTCTAAGACAAATCTTTATCTATCAATCTCCATATGTAGACACCCTTTCCCTGACAGCTGGTTAGACATCACCAGTCTAGACAAATCTTTATCCATCATTCTCCATATGTAGACACCCTCCCAACAGCTGGTTAGACATCACCAGTCTAGAACAAATCTTTATCCATCATTCTCCATATGAGACACCCTCCCAAGATGGTTAGACATCCACTAGTCTAGACAAATCTTTATCCATCCATTCTCCATATGTAGACACCCTCCCCGACAGCTGGTTAGACATCACTAGTCTAGACAAATTTATAATCATTTCATATGTAGACACCCTCCCCGACAGCTGGTTGACATCACTATGTTTAGACAAATCTTTATCCATCATTCTCCATATCGACACCCTCCACTCCCCGACAGCTGGTTAGACATCACCAGTCTAGACAAATCTTTATCTATCATTCTCCATATGTAGACACCCTCCCCGACAGCTGGTTAGACGGGATATTGGATTATAATATACTGTACAGGAAAGTAACAGCGTATCTGTGTTATAATTTGCTGTACTAAAGAGTAATAGAGTATCTGAGCAATCATGGCGTACTAGAGAGTAGAACAGGATACATGTGCTATAAAGGGCTTTAAAAGCAACTAGGTATATGTGCAATAATGGGGGGGGTACTGAAGAGTAACAGGGTATATGTATATAATATGCTGTACTGAGAAGTAACTGGTATCTAGGTTTTAAATAGACATAAACACTGTATATATTGTTTAGTCAATAGGACAATGCATATACTGTAACAGGCAAAGTTAGCATATACTATGTAGTAGGACAATAGACAGCTATATACTGTAATAGACAATAGACAGCTATATACTGTAATAGACAGTGTTTATACTCTATTAGACAACAGAGTATACACTGGAAAACACAATAGACAGTGTATATACTGTAATAGACAATAGACAGCATATATGCTGTAATAGACAATAGGTGTATATACCTGAAGTTCATTTGCCAGTGTAAGTCAGCCCTCCAGTTCATTAGCAGTGTTGTCAGGCTTCCAGATTATAAACCAATGTTGTCAGCCCTCCAGATCATTAGCCAGTGTTGGCAGCCCTCCAGTTCATTAGCAGTGTTGGCAGCCCTCCAGTTCATTAGCAGTGTTGGCAGCCCTCCAGTTTATATACATTGTTACACAGCCCTCCAGTTCATTAGCAGCATTGTCAGCCCTCCAGTTTATTATACAGTGTTAGACAGTCCTCCAAAAAAAAAAAATTACTATGTAATTCATTAGCAGTATTGTCAGTCGTCCAGATCATTAGCCAGCATTAGTCAGCCCTCCAGTTTATTAAGCAGTGTTAGACAGCCCTCCAGTACATTATACAGTGTAATCAGCTCTCCAGTTCATGATACAGTGTTAGACAGGCCCTCAGCTCACTTAAGCAGTATTGTAGCCCTCCAGTTTATTATACAGTGTTAGACAGCCCTCCAGTTCATGATACAGTGTTAGACAGCCCTCCAGTTTATTAAGCAGTGTTAGACAGCCCTCCAGTACATTATACAGTGTTAATCAGCTCTCCAGTTCATGATCACGTGTTAGACAGCCCTCCAGCTAATAAGCAGTATTGTCAGCCCTCCAGTTTATTATACAGTGTTAGACAGCCCTCCAGTTTATTAAGCAGTGTTGAGACAGCCCTCCAGTACATAGCAGTATTGTCAGCCCCCCAGTTTATTATGTTAGACAGCCCTCCAGTTCATGATACAGTGTTAGACAGCCCTCCAGTACATTAGCAGTATTGTCAGCCCCCCCGTTTATTATACAGTGTTAGACAGCCCTCCAGTTCATGATACAGTGTTAGACAGCCCTCCAGCTCATTAGCAGTATTGTCAGCCCTCCAGTTTATTATACAGTGTTAGACAGCCCTCCAGTTTATTATACAGTGTTAGACAGCCCTTCAGTTTTATACAGTGTTAGACAGCCCTCCAGTTTATTATACAGGTTTTAGACAGCCCCCCAGTTTATTATACAGTGTTAGACAGCCCTCCAGTTTATTATACAGTGTTAGACAGCCCTCCAGTTTATTATACAGTGTTAGACAGCCCTCCAGTTCATGATACAGTGTTAGACAGCCCTCCAGTTTATTAATCTTTAACGACTATCTTAATCACAACATAAAATTTTGTGGCAACAATATAAAACAGGAAAAGGGTCTTAAATTGGGCATACACATTTACTGTTTTGTGGTAAGGTCCAGGCCTTGGGGCTTGAAAGTGTTGGTTGGCTTTGGTAATGGACTTTATAAAGAGGTGGTGCTTTGGGGTGTAGGGTCTGTGAGGTTGCACAGTGGGACCTTATAGTGGATCTTTTAACATCCAAATATGTGTTACACATATAGCTCCTACCTAACGACCTGTCCCCTTCTCTATCCTATTTCAGCCAGCATTATCACCATTGCCATCCTATGGAAGGGGAAACTGGATATGTCCAAGTCCATCATATATACCTGTGTCATTAGCAGTTGCCCAATTCTCTCAATCCTGGTGGTGACTGTTTTCCGGGACATCTTCTACTTCTACGTGGACGTCACCCTGTACTGGCCGAGCCATCTTGTAGTATTAGCAACTGGATCTACTTACCTGTGTTATTCTCTAATCTGGCTTACCGGGTTCACCTTTTGATCGCTATGCTATGGTTTGCTGTATGAAACTGAAGCAGTGGTATTGTACGCCTACCACGCTTTGACCATCATCATCGGAATCTATGTCAGCGCATTTTTGGTTGCCATGCCAACATACTGGATGTACGTACCTGTCCGTACAACTCAACCAGATGGCACCCTTTCACATCTGTACTTTGCACCGCAACTCTCAGTATGATTCCTTTCCGTCGGCCTATGACCACATCCAAACAACTCTCTGGATTGGGTTCCCACTGCGCTCATTGGTGTGACTAATGGGCTGACTGTCTGGTAATCACAATCACCATGAGGGTGAGCAAAGCCTAAAAGGTGGCCCTGTTGGAAAAGAGTCTGTGATCCAGAGGTGCTCGAAGAAGGAAGTCGGTGACTCTCCTCGCAATGGTCACCATTCATTCTAGTTCACTGGCCTCCAAAATGGTCATCAAGGTAGTTGAGAGATTGACGTACCCGCTGTCAACCGCTATGACTTCTATCATGTGGTCAAGTTGTGAGGATGCTGGTGTAACATGTCATGTCCTAAACGCCTTTAGCAACGTTTTGTATCTACTCCCTTACATTACTAATCAGGGAAGAGCTGTTCGGGGCCAAACACAACTCCATTTGTCTCAGGGTTCCATATTCACTCCCATTCTCCCAAACAACTCCACGTTTTCACATTTAACCCATAAACCCAGTAGAAATATTATTATTTTATTTAATGACATAAAGCATTGGTAGTGAAGTGGCCCTTTTCTATGCCTCTTCCCAGGAGAGACCTACGTATCCTTCAGGATGTGACATCTCGCTTGTGATTATCTATTGTTTTTGTGGCTGATTTTGCTATTAAATGTCTGTGTGTTATCCTTTTTTTTTACTATTTTTTTACGATAAGAAATAGATGTTTATACTTTGTCCCTGTGAAATAAAAAACAGCCTGGTCTAGGTTTAACCTAGAATAATTCAATCATAACAATTCTTATACACAGTCTGATTGGGTGTTCTATCATTCTCCATATGTAGACACCCTCCCCGACAGCTGGTTAGACATCACCAGTCTAGACAAATCTTTATCTATCAACTCCATATGTAGACACCCTCCCCGACAGCGGTTAACTCACCAGTCTAGACAATTTATTATCATTCATATGTAGACACCCTCCCGACAGTGGTTAGACATCACCAGTCTAGACAAATCTTTATCTATCATTCTCCATATGTAGACACCCTCCCCGACAGCTGGTTTAGACATCACCAGTCTAGACAAAATCTTATCTATCATTCTCCATATGTAGACCCCCTCCCCGACAGCTGGTTAGACATCACCAGTCTAGACAAATCTTTATCCCATCATCTCCATATGTAGACACCCTCCCCGACAGCTGGTAGAAATACCCAGTCTAGACAAATCTTTATCTATCAATCTCCATATGTAGACACCCTCCCCGACAGCTGGTTAGACATCACCAGTCTAGACAAATCTTTATCCATCATTCTCCATATGTAGACACCCTCCCCGACAGCTGGTTAGACATCACCAGTCTAGACAAATCTTTATCCATCATTCTCCATATGTAGACACCCTTCCCGACAGCTGGTTAGACATCACCAGTCTAGACAAATCTTTATCCATCATTCTCTATATGTAGACACCCTCCCCGACAGCTGGTTAGACATCACCAGTCTAGCCAAATTTTTATCTATCATTCTCCATATGTAGACACCCTCCCCGACAGCTGGTTAGACATCACCAGTCTAGACAAATTTTTATCTATCATTCTCCATATGTAGACACCCTCCCCGACAGCTGGTTAGACATCACCAGTCTAGACAAATCTTTATCCATCATTCTCCATATGTAGACACCCTCCCCGACAGCTGGTTAGACATCACCAGTCTAGACAATCTTTATCATCATTCTCCATATGTAGACACCCTCCCCGAAAGCTGGTTAGACATCACCAGTCTAGACAAATCTTACATCATTCTCCATATGTAGACAACTTCCGACAGCTGGTTAGACATCACCCGTTAGACAAATCTTATCCATCATTCTCCATATGTAGACACCCTCCCCGACAGCTGGTTAGACATCACCAGTCTAGACAAATCTTTATCTATCATTCTCCATATGTAGAGACACCCTTCGACAGCTGGTTAGACATCACCAGTCTAGACAAATCTTATCCATCATTCTCCATATGTAGACACCCTCCCGACAGTGGTTAGACATCACCAGTCTAGACAAATCTTTATCTATCATTCTCCATATGTAGACACCCTCCGACAGCTGGTTAGACATCACCAGTCTAGACAATCTTTATCCATCATTCTCCATATGTAGACACCCTCCCGACAGCTGGTTAGACATCACCAGTCTAGACAAATCTTTATCCATCATTCTCCATATGTAGACACCCTCCCGACAGCTGGTTAGACATCACCAGTCTAGACAAATCTTTATCTATCATTCTCCATATGTAGACACCCTCCCCGACAGCTGGTTAGACATCACCAGTCTAGACAAATCTTTATCCATCATTCTCCATATGTAGACACCCTCCCAACAGCTGGTTAGACATCACCAGTCTAGACAAATCTTTATCCATCATTCTCCATATGTAGACACCCTCCCCGACAGCTGGTTAGACATCACCCAGTCTAGACACTCTTTATCATCTCCATATGTAGACACCCTCCCCGACCGCTGGTAGACATCACACAGTCTAGACAAATCTTTATCATATTCTCCATATGTAGACAACCTCCCCGACAGCTGGTTAGACATCACCAGTCTAGACAAATCTTTATCCATCATTTCCATTGTAGACACCCTCCCCGAAAGCTGGTTAGACATCACCCAGTCTAGACAAATTTTTATATCTCCATATGTAGACACCCTCCCCGACAGCTGGTTAGCATCACCAGTCTAGACAAATCTTTATCTATCATTCTCCAATGTAGACACCCTCCCCGACAGCTGGTTAGACATCACCAGTCTAGACAAATCTTTTCCATCATTCTCCATATGTAGACACCCTCCCCGATAGCTGGTTAGACTCACCAGTCTAGACAAATCTTTATCATCATTCTCCATATGTAGACACCCTCCCCGACAGCTGGTTAGACATCACCAGTCTAGACAAATCTTTATCACATCATATCTCATATGTAGAACACCCTCCCCGACAGCTGGTTAGACATCACCAGTCTAGACAAATCTTTATCCATCATTCTCCATATGTAGACACCCTCCCCGGACAGCTGGTTAGACACACCCAGTCTAAAGAAATCTTTACTATCAATCTCCATATGTAGACACACCTCCCGACAGAGCTGGTTAGACATCACCAGTCTAGACAAATCTTTATCTATCATTCTCCATAGGTAGGACACCCTCCCCGACCGCTGGTTAGACATCACCAGTCTAGACAAAAATTTTATCTATCATTCTCCATATGTAGACACCCTCCCCGGAAGCTGGTTAGACATCACCAGTCTAGACAAATCTTTATCCATCATTCTCACATATGTAGACACCCCCGACAGCTGGTAGACACACAGTCTAGACAATCTTATCTATCTTCTCCATATGTAGACACCTTCCCGACAGCTGGTTAGACATCACCAGTCTAGACAAATCTTTATCCATCATTCTCCATTGTAGACACCCTCCCCGACAGGGTTAGACATCACAGTCTAGACAAATCTTTTATCCTCATTCTCCATATGTAGACACCACTCCCCGACAGCTGGTTAGACATCACCAGTCTAGACAAATCTTATCCATCAATCTCCATATGTGACACCCTCCCCGACAGCTGGTTAGACCTCACCAGTCTAGCAAATCTTTATCTATCATTCCCATATGTAGTCACCCTTCCAGACAGCTGGTTAACATCCACAGTCTAGACAAATCTTTTTATCCCACCATGTTTGTAATCCAACTCCTCTAACCTTATATCCTGTACGCATACACATCCTCCCGACCGTTCCACAGTCTGAGTACTATCTAATCACCATATCACTCTAAGCACACCATCACACAATGTAGACCAGATAAAGAGTACCACATCCTATTCCAGTAGAAACACAGTGTTAGACAAATCACCCTTCACGACATTAATCCCTCACAATACATAAGAGCAACCACAGAGCTAAGAAACCATACCAACATGGATACCACACTAGAGACAAAGACATAGATTGGCTCCACAGCTGAGACATCAACTATTTAACCAAATCTTTACAACCCATATTCTCCATATGTAGACACCCTCCCCGACAGCTGGTTAGACATCACCAGTCTAGAGAAATCTTTATCTATCAATCTCCATATGTAGACACCCTTTCCCTGACAGCTGGTTAGACATCACCAGTCTAGACAAATCTTTATCCATCATTCTCCATATGTAGACACCCTCCCAACAGCTGGTTAGACATCACACAGTCTAGAACAAATCTTTATCCATCATTCTCCATATGTGAGACACCTCCCAAAGCTGGTTAGACATCACTAGTCTAGACAAATCTTTATCCATCATTCTCCATATGTAGACACCCTCCCAACAGCTGGTAGACATCACCAGTCTAGACAAATTTATCACATCATTCTCCATATGTAGACACCCTCCCAACAGCTGGTTAGACATCACTATTTTAGACAAATCTTTATCCATCATTCTCCATATGTAGACACCCTCCCCGACAGCTGGTTAGACATCACCAGTCTAGACAAATCTTTATCTATCAATCTCCATATGTAGACACCCTTTCCCTGACAGCTGGTTAGACATCACCAGTCTAGACAAATCTTTATCCATCATTCTCCATATGTAGACACCCTCCCAACAGCTGGTTAGACATCACCAGTCTAGACAAATCTTTATCCATCATTCTCCATATGTAGACACCCTCCCAACAGCTGGTTAGACATCACTAGTCTAGACAAATCATTCTCCATATGTAGACACCCTCCCCGACAGCTGGTTAGACATCACTAGTCTAGAGAAATCTTTAACCATCATTCTCCATATGTAGACACCCTCCCCGACAGCTGGTTAGACATCACTAGTCTAGACAAATCATTCTCCATATGTAGACACCCTCCCCGACAGCTGGTTAGACATCACTAGTCTAGAGAAATCTTTATCCATCATTCTCCATATGTAGACACCCTCGTCTACAGAGAAAATGATCCTGCAGCAAATTCAGGAATTCATCGCCTTTTTCTGTGATGGCAGTTCCACACCACCAATTAATGTCAGGGTAATTAAAGTCCCCCATAATGAGCACACTACACCAATCAATGTCAGACTATTTAAAGTCCCTCATAATGAGTACATTCCACCAATCAATGTCAGGGTAATTAAAGTCCCCCATAATGAGTACACTCCCCAAACCTGCAACCCTTTCCAACTGCATATGAAGTTGACTCACCTCCTCTCTGCTAGCATTTGGCGGCTTATAGCAGACACCAACAATGACATTACCCCCTTTCCTGTTGCCTAATTCCACCCATATTGCCTCCACTTTATCATCCATATCGCCAGTTATTTCTTCTTTTAAATTTGGCTTCAATTCTTTTTTAATATAAACAAATACTCTTCCCCCTTTTTTCCCTCTGTCCTGCCTAAACAATGAGTATACTTCTAAATTTACAGCCCAGTCGTGAGAAATGTTTAACCACGTTTCTGCTATACCTATTATATTATACTTTTCATTCAACGCCATTATCTCCAAGTCATCCATTTTGTCAGCCAGGCTTCTCACATTTGCAAACATACATTTTAGATTATGATCCTTTAATTTATTCGTACACTTTAATACACATTCCTCCCTACTCCCTATGCTAGCCCCACCCCCCTTTACACCCATAACTGGCGAATCTACACCCTGCTTTCCTCCTGGGCTATCTATCCCAGTGAGACTGAAAATACCCCCCCCTAAACCTAGTTTAAAATCTTCTCCAACCCTCTAGCCATCTTCTCCCCAAAACAGCTGCACCACCTTCAGTGAGGTGCAACCCATCCCTACTATAGAGCCTGTAGCCTGCAGCAAAGTCTGCCCAGTTCTCTATAAACCCAAACCCCATCTCCTTACACCACCCTCTTAGCCACACATTAATGCTCCTAAGCTCTCACTGTCTCCCTAACGTAGCACGTGGCTGCAGAAGTATTTCTGAAAACACTACCCTGGAGGTCCTTGCTTTTAACTTGGCCCCTAGCTCTCAGAAATCATGTTTAAAGACCACATCTCCTCTAACTTTGTCATTGGCACCAACATGAACCATGACCGCCGGGTCACTCACAGCCCCATACATGCCAAACTCACAGTTTGGCATGTATGGTCTTGGCAGCAGATTACCCTATCTACCTTTCTAATAATGGAGTCTCTTACAACTACCACCTGCCTAGCATTCCTGATCCTAAGTTCTTCCTCCCTTGTATTAGAGATGGCTGTCCCCTGGGTGCTCAAGGGATTAGCCCGCTCCATACATGCTAATTCCGACCTGCCCCCCTCCACTTCACCACCTAAGGTGGCAAATCTGTTGGAATGGCCAAGCTGGGAAGAAGCCCCCCTACTCTTCCGTCCCCCACTTCCCCTAGTAACCCTAACAAAACTACCTCCCCCTCAACCTTCCCGCCTTTATACTGGCTCCAGCCAGTGCCTACTGTCCCCCCAGACTTGCCAATCCCTGCAATGCTGCAAGCTGACCCCTTAGACTTTCCTTCTCAGCTTCCAAATAGGCAACCCACTCACATCTAACACAGACATTGGTCCCCTGGAATGTCTGCCCCAGGTTCCTTTACATATGGCAGGATGCATATTGCATGGCACCAACAAAGCTGTCTCTTCTAATACACAACGCCAGCACACACTAACCTTGTTTTATTGTCCTTCTTGTTTGAATGTCCTTCTTTTTCCATGTCTTTAATAAAAAGGTCCTTTTTTCTATGTCCTTAATTACAAGGTCCTTCTTTTTCTATGTCTTTAATAAAAAGGTCCATCTTTTTCCATGTCCTTAATAACACTGTCCCTTTTCTATGTCCTTAATAACACGGTCCTTCTTTTTCTATGTCCTTAATATCAAGGTCCTTCTTTTTTATGTCTTTAAAGGGCATGTCCTCCCTTCTAAAAAAAATTTCATATAATATTCTCCCTGTCCCTCCAGCCCCAACCGCTATAGTTTTAAGTTCAGAAAGTTCCCCAAATATTACTTACCTTCCCTCTTTCCTCCGCCGCACTGCCAAGCCCTCTGCTTGCGAGAAAATGCAAGCAGAGGGGCAGGACCGGCAGTCGCGTCTGTGATTTGCTGAGCGGCAGCCAATCACAGACGTGGCTGCTGGGAGTTCAGTGCGGCAGAGGAAAGAGGGAAGGTAAGTAATGTTTGGGGCATTTTCTGAACTTAAAACTATAGCGATTGGGGCTGGGGGGACAGGGGGAATATTATATAGAAAGGGTTTTACACTAGGGGGAGGGAATCCTAATCGGGAGGGAGAGGGAGGGGGAGGGAGGGGGAGAAGGGCTGCAGTGCGCATGCCAAACTTCTCCCGGAGGATAGACAGGAGGCAGAGTCCTATATGGACTGCAGTACTCCTGGTGGGCATTTTTTGGGACTTTAGGGGGGGATAGCAGAAGAACCATATGGAGCTGGGATGTGAGGTAAGGATTAAACTACACAATGGGGCCAGTAGTGGGAGGGGATTATAGTTTTGGGGGTGGACATGCCCTTTAATAAAAAGGTCCATCTTTTTCCATGTCCTTAATAACACTGTCCCTCTTCTATGTCCTTAATAACACGGTCCTTCTTTTTCTATGTCATTAATAACAAGGTCCTTTAGAACAAGGAACTGTAACAGCTTCCACTCAAGTTCATTTCCACTCACAGGAAACTTCTTTTTGGTCAGGTACAAACCACTGATCCAACCAATGTGAATCATATTTTACTAATTGGCCCCAGCCCTCCAAAAGAGCAAGAGACAGGAAAAGATGGGGAAAAAAAAACATAACACTTTTTAACCCTTCTACAACCTGCAATTACAACAGGTGCAATACTAGAATGTAGAAGCCCAGTGCATCCCTTTAACTGGAAGAAAGATTTGTCTACTTTTTGCACACACAGTCCTTATAACAGCACACTATCAGCACAAACAATCCTTATTTTAAACTTTCACACAAACCATACAGCCATCAAATGATAAATGTCCTTTTTCTATGTCCTTAATAACAAGGTCCTTTAGAACAAGGGACTGTAACAGCTTCCACTCAAGTTCATTTCCACTCACAGGAAACTTCCTTTTGGTCAGGTGCATTGTATCTCTGAACATTGCATTGGCATGGTGCATCATTAATATGATTTTACCTCCAATGAAACGGACGAACATGGATAGCTAGTACTATACAGACATTGGGCGGAATCATACTAATGACTATTACATTTCCCCACACAGCTCATTCCATGGTCTGAAAGCCCCACAGATGTTATGGTATTCACCAAAGAAAGACAAGTACACTGAAGTTGGATCTTTTATTGAAGGGATTGAGAGAGTAACTGAAGTACCTTCTGTATTTATAGATTTGATTAAATTTACACAGTTGTATCTTTTGTTACATATTATTTACAAATTATTTACTTTCCAATTATACCCCCATAAAACACCACATCTCCCCTGATAATACCTAGGGTTAGGACCTAAACCACCAGGTCCTTACCCATGGGTTTGATCTAGATGTCCCATACCAGACTGTCAAAGACCAGCTCGTCTAGACCTGCCCCCGTCCCACAGTCCAGGACCTTACAGTCCATCTTCCATCATTTGACAAATCACAGAACTATGGCAGCGATGGGTCTAAACTGGCAATACTAGCTAAACTTTGTATGGGACATCTAGAATTAATCTAGGTAGTATCAGGTGAGGGGTTAGTTGGGAGGTAGTTACTTCCAGTATAGTTCTCCATTGTAATCCCGTGAAGGTAAATGATACAGTGATACATTGTAATGGTCCCCTATAGGTCAATAATATATAGTGTTTGTCCCTTACATGTAAATAATACAGACAGTATATGGACTTCACATGCAGAGTAAAAACATATATAGAAAACTCCGTACCCCTACATTGCCAAAGGGATCAATCCCACAATTGGTCAGGGACTACTTGTAATACAACATCCCTTTCTAGAATACTAGTCATCAAAAGGCATTTTAGCCTGAATTTTCCTTTTTGTAGTCCCATAAATATTAGTGATGTAATTTAAGTCTTAGGCCACACTGGACCCGACGGTAACATGCATGAAGTGTACGGGAATCGTCTGTTTGCGTTACGATTTGTGCAATATTCTGAAATCAGAGCTCATGCGATGAGCACGTGGGCTGAAAACAGAACCAGCCCTTTGCATGCCACATGCATTGACTTACAACCTGGTCGCAAAACAAGATTGTAAGTGCGTAAGCAATGCACTAGTGGTAAGTAAAATGATGTGTGTAGCATATAAAAGGCACAGACTGGATGCTGTGAAATAGCAGACTTTATTGTAACAAACATGTAAGCTACATGTTTCGGACCAATGTCCTTTCTCAATGCACTAGGACCTACCCCTAGATCAGACAATAAACACCGATTGGACTTGGCAGCAAGAATTGTCTTTGAGTCATTGGTTTGGATTTGACGGTGTTGGTAAGCTCGGTCGGTGTTAATAATAATATATACAAGTAGTTGTATTACATTGATATATTCTACATTTACCAGCGTGTGAGTGATATATACAATCCCTATCAGGAGCGGTCACTCAGGAGGCAGCAGGGAGATCTTCTGAAACTTGTGGTGGACGTTTCCTAATTCTTTCCTACACTGCTGCTCCCTCTCTAGTTGTCTGTTCTGTTCCTCCAGCTTCTGCTTCTGAGCTTGTAGGATGCGGGCACTGCGGATAAGGTGCAATAATTCCTGCCTCAGCTGCTGGTTCTCTACTTTCACTTTACTGCTCACCTCTAGTATGGATTTCTTGGCCTCGTCATGAGCTTTCTGGGCCAGCTGGTTTAAAGACTTTTCAGAGTCTTCCTGGCATTGTGCCTTTTCCCTCAGGAAATCCCGTTTCACCTTCAGCATTGCCTCGGCATGTCTTCCTCTAGTGGCCATCACCTCCTCTTCTAGTTCCTTGATCTGGAGAAGCTGCTTCCTCTGCAGCTCCTTCATGGGCTGCAATTCTTCCAACTCTTTCATGACTTTGGCCAGTTCTGACTCTCGCTGGAGTAGTTTTTCTTTCAGCTGATCCTCTTCCATCTGATATTTAGATTCAAGTTCAGTTTTTTGCTTGTTGATGTCCTCCAAGTCCCTTTGATTCTGGTCACTCAGGCTGACAATGACGTCCTCACCGCGTTGACTTCTCTTGCTCATGTAGGAAAGATATTCTTGGCTTTCTATTCGCACCCTCTCTGCTTCCTCCTGTAAAAACTCGTTCTCCTTCCTGAGCTTTTCCAGCCTCTTCCTCAGTCCCTCTTGTTCAGCTGCCAACTGATTGTGTTCACCTTGCAACTGCAGCTCCTTCTCACTCACAATCCTCTCTTTATTCTCCAATACAGTCTCTTTTTCTTCAGCTGGGGCATCGTTTTTGGTCTTATTTTCACCTTTTTTGGGCACTTTCTGTTTAGGTGGCATCTGTAAGGCACAATCAACAAATATTGTTCACCAAGTAAATAAAACACAAACCCACAATTATAAATCAGTGTGTCCCACTGGAACTTCAACTTGGTAACATCTTCACATCTACGGTATGTCACAATAGTGAGTACACCCTCACATTACTGTATGTCACAATAGTGAGAACACCCTCACATTACGGTATGTCACAATAGTGAGTACACCCTCACATTACAGATACATGTCCAAGTATACACACCCTCACATTACGGTATGTCACAATAGTGAGTACACCCTCACATTACAGTATGTCACAATAGTGAGTACACCCTCACATTACGGTATGTCACAATAGTGAGTACACCCTCACATTACTGTATGGTCCCAATAGTGAGTACACCCTCACATTATGGTATGTCACAATAGTGAGTACACCCTCACATTACGGTATGTCACAATAGTGAGTGCACCCTCACATTACAGTATATGAAGGCAGTCCATATGCACACTGTCCACCTGGGTGCAGACCTCTGATTTCCCACTTCCAAGGGAATGACATGGATCAATAAAATATGATGCAGAGTCGCACTCCAATGCAAGTAGCGAGTTTTATTCCAAATCACACATCAACAATCTCAACGTTTCGAGGGTCTAGGCCCTCTTCATCAGGTGATGGGGGTGCAACAAAAAAAGGCTTTAAATAACCAAGTGTAACCAAGGGAGAGACCCCTTCCTGGGTGTGTCTAGTGCAAATTTGCCTATTCAGGTGACAACCTACTGAATATAAAGTGCAAATACACACAGCATGATATAAATGACTCACAAGGTGTACTATATAAAACACAGGTTATTATAATCTCATAAAAGTCACCTAAGATACCATAGTGCTCATACATAAAAGCATCAGAGAGTACTAAAAAATACAATCAGAATACAAGTGATACCCACAAATACAGTGTAAAAACAATTAGGTCTCATCTAGTTCCATTGTGTTGCGTGAAAAATCCAAAAGAACTTAAAGGGAAACGAAAGTGCGTAAAAAAAACGTTAAAATAAAAAGTACCTGAGGCAGGGAGGTAGGGTTGGTGTTTTTTACCTCCCAATTGTATTTCAATGAGGAGCAGCAGGACAAAGAAAACTGTTTCTGCCAGTCTTCCTGTATGCTTCAGCGCTATCTTTAATATAGAATGGCCCAGAGCCATAACCTGGCAGATGAAAACTGTATGTGCTGTAGCTCCTCAACAAAACAATACTGGGAGGTGTGGGAATAATCAATCCTATCTCCCTCCCCCAAGTACTTTTCATTTTTAAAAAGTTGATTTTTACAGAATAGTTGTCGTTTAAGAAATATTTCAAGTCCAATAATCTCAGATGTGGTACTCAAAAGCTTCCACAAGATGGCGCTCAAGCTAAGAAAATAAAAACAATGGAAACACTGGGGGAGATGCGAAATATTTTGCTATCGCAACCTACGTGCCCTCGTTTCCGCAATGTAATAACCCCTTTGCGGCCGTTAATACATTACGAAAAAACACTAGCGGTAAGTTGCGACCTTTTGCGCATATTTGAAAGACACCATTGACGAGGCGTTAATTGTAGCGCAAAAACTGGCGCAAAATTTATTGCATCATTTTGCGTCGCTAGTTAGTACATAGGTTAGCGTGATTTTAACGCTTATTTTCTCGTTAGCGCAGGATTGCATCTTCCTGACAGTGTTGCATCTACACCGAAAAGAGCTACTTTCTATAAAAAGACTGGCAAAGGCATAACGAAATATCCAATGTTCACGTTATACATTTATCCACCGCAGCCTGTCACATATACCAGTACACACAGCTCATACCAACACGGTTTGATTATAAAAACGAGGACCAATTGATCTCTTCATTGAGACCACGTGGGGAAAGGTTCTCTGTCCAGAATCATTCCCTCTGGACTAGCCGCTTCTCGTGGTCCCCACCTCTTCCTCACTACCTCCAGGACAAGCCATCTTAATTGGGAGGCTCTGCTCACAGACGTTTCGTATCTTTTCTTATCTGCCGTGCCGTCATAGTTGGAGATATTTATTTTACATTCTCCAATTCCCGTAGGCTTTCCCACATGGGCATTTCAGTAAATAAAGGACACTACTCGTTTTTCAAGTAGCAAAATCTGACGGTTTAATGGCTTGGCCTGTGAGGGGATGTGACACATTTCTCCCAGGTATAATGGCATTGCACGCTGGGCAATGGCGACAGGGAAAGGTTCCAATCGGGGGGGCCCTATAAATGACTGGATGGTGGATTTGGGAACCAGTAGATTGCTATGTATTAGTTCAGTCCCAATGTTTCTTGCTCTTTTGTATGAAAATAAGGGGGGATTTTTAAACAGACTCCCATATTCTGGATCAGACTGTAAGATACCCCAGTTTTTGAGCACTATGGTATCTTAGGTGACTTTTATGAGATTATAATAACCTGTGTTTTATATAGTACACCTTGTGAGTCATTTATATCATGCTGTGTGTATTTGCACTTTATATTCAGTAGGTTGTCACTTGAATAGAAAAATTTGCACTAGACACACCCAGGAAGGGGTCTCTCCCTTGGTTACACTTGGTTATTTAAAGCCTTTTTTGTTGCACCCCCATCACTTGATGAAGAGGGCCTAGACCCTTGAAACGTTGAGATTGTTGATGTGTGATTTGGAATAAAACTCGCTACTTGCATTGGAGTGCGACTCTGCATCATATTTTATTGACCCTCACATTACGGTATGTCACAATAGTGAGTACACCCTCACATTACAGTATGTCACAATAGTGAGTACACCCTCACATTATGGTATGTCACAATAGTGAGTACACCCTCACATTACGGTATGTCAGAATAGTAAGTACACCCTTACATTATGGTATGTCACAATAGTGAGTACACCCTCACATTACAGTATGTCACAATAGTGAGTACACCCTCACATTATGGTATGTCACAATAGTGAGTACACCCTCACATTACAGTATGTCACAATAGTGAGTACACCCTCACATTACGGTATGTCACAATAGTGAGTACACCCTCACATTATGGTATGTCACAATAGTGAGTACACCTCACATTACAGTATGTCACAATAGTGAGTACACCCTCACATTACAGTGTGTCACAATAGTGAGTACACCCTTACATTACAGTAAGTCACAATAGTGAGTACACCCGCACATTACGGTATGTAACAATAGTGAGTACACCCTCACATTACGGTATGTCACAATAGTGAGTACACCCTCACATTATGGTATGTAACAATAGTGAGTACACCCTCACATTACAGTATTACACAATAGTGAGTACTCATTCACCATTACGGTATTTCACAATAGTGAGTACACCCTCACATTACAGTATGCCACAATAGTGAGTGCACACTCACTTTATTGTATGTCACAACTGTGATTACACACTCACTTTACAGTATGTCACAATAGTGAGTACACTCTTACATTACAGTATTTCCTAATAGTGAGTACACACTTACATTATGATATGTCACAATAGTAAGTACACTCTTACATTACAGTATTTCCCAATAGTGAGTACACACTTACTTTACGGTATGTCACAATAGTAAGTACACTCTTACATTGTAAATATGTTATTATACCTTTCCATAGGACAATACAGAATATATGACACTGTGATACAATGTAAAGTAGTCAGTGTACAGCTTGTATAATAGTGTAAATTTACTATCCCCTCAGAATAACTCAACATAGAGACATTAAGGTATAAACCGCTGTTAATAATAACATAGAATATACCTTAAAAATAAAAATACAATCCAATCTTATTCAGAGAATTTATAATTTTAATAATTATTCAATTAAAGTTGGCCACCAATTAATAATCACTATTAATTTATATACAACTAGAAGTTGTACCCGGCATTGCCGTGTACACATGTGGGTATAGTATTTGTTACTAGCAGTTATACCTGGCGTTGCCGTGTACACATGTGGGTATAGTATTTCTTACTAGCAGTTGTACCTGGCGTTGCCCATGTACACATGTGGGTATAGTATTTGTTACTAGCAGTTGTACCTGGCGTTGCCCGTGTACACATGTGGGTATAGTATTCCTTACTAGCAGTTGTACCTGGCGTTGCCCGTGTACACATGTGGGTATAGTATTTGTTACTAGCAGTTGTACTTGGTGTTGCCCGTGTACACATGTGGGTATAGTATTTCTTACTAGCAGTTGTACCTGGCGTTGCCCATGTACACATGTGGGTATAGTATTTGTTACTAGCAGTTGTACTTGGCGTTGCCCGTGTACACATGTGGGTATAGTATTTGTTACTAGCAGTTGTACCTGGCGTTGCCCGTGTACACATGTGGGTATAGTATTTGTTACTAGAAGTTGTACCTGGCGTTGCCCATGTACACACGTGGGTATAGTATTTGTTACGTGCAGGTGTGTGATTGGTTTAGATGGAAGAGACCGGCGGAGAAAGAAGTGCACAGTGGGTAATGTACGTCATGTATGTAATAGTTATGAGTTGAGGAGGTGACATTGTTGACGGACGTATAACACATATGTTTATTGTAAAACCTTATATACAACATTATCAGTTCCACTTGGAGTGTAAATATAGAAATGTTGTGGTGAACCTACACGTGAACATGCTACATGGAATTTGCCGTGGGGAAAACATGTTGATTGTATCTGAATATCAAAGCACTTGAGTGACTGACAGGTGTCAGTGTCTCTGATCATGTGACATGCGTCTCGTTGTCTGTGTTGTTAAAGTCGGGCTTCATTCTGTTGCTCTGTCTGAGCTCTGTGTGTGTTTTTATTAAGCGTGATCTATTTTTTGCACATTAGTGAGCAGTGTGTCACCTTGTTTGCACTTTAACACTTTATCCTTGCACAAGGACCACTTTATATTGACTATTAGATCCCAATAAAGTTACTTTCTGGTGCGAATTGAAAGTGCCATGATGTCTGTGATTTGAGTAGGTGGATGGGGCATGTCTGCGATGGAGCGTTGGGTGGGGGCACGGCATTGTAGGGTGAGGACGGTCTTTAGGCATGTCTGTGGTGTTGTGGTGTCCAGGAGACGTGACATTTGGTAATCGCCATATTTGGGGGCATGGCCATGCCATTTAGGGCCGTGGGTATGATGTTTAGGGGGGTGTAAATGTAAATGAATTACCAGGCAAACTCCGCTGTGGGGGATACACCGCTCTACAACCTCCAACGACATTCCCTGAAGGCTCCGGGAGTGAGAAGTATCAGTCATTTTAAATTAATTCTTGAATTGAAACGATGTTTCCCAATGCAATGTCGTATAAACATTGTATACACGTTATAAGGATCAGAGGAAAGTGGCTATTATTGAATCACTAAGGCTGAAGCAATATTCATTTAGGATATATTATATTTGATATTTTCTATAAATATATTTATATCTTCATAGGAGATTGCATTGAGTTTTTAGGAGATACCAATGAGGTGGGGGTATATGATATTACATATAGGAAAGGTGTATCTGTATGGGTGTACTATCACACTATTACCATTTAAATGACCATCAATAAATGTATATAAAGTATAGCACTGACTTATATTAGGTACAATACAAAATATACAAAATACATAAACTTACAGAGCTGAAATTCCTATTTCAATATGGTATGGTCAAAGTGGGAGGTTAAACCACACCCCTTTGACTGCTAAGGGGTCTCCTTGTGAATACTGGAAGGAAGCAGTAATGTCAGTATAACATCCAATGATGTGCTGTTTGTAAAACATGTGACATACTTGGCCAATCAAAAAAAAAAAAACTTTCTGTATACAACACAGGAAGTGATATACATACTTTACATGTATAGGATGTGATAAAGTAGTTACCCTTTAGTCTTCTTGTTCTGGCAGGATTTGGCCAGAACCTCCAGGGTATAATGAATGAATAATGACCAGGCCTGTATATTGTGTGTCCTTGTAATTTGGTGTACACTTATCTGTTGCCTCAGAGTTTGTATCCAATAAGGTAAATTGTCTGTCCAATAATCTGTCCTTCCAACAGGTGGTAACAGGATCTTATACACAGGATCTTATACACAGGGTCTTATACACAGGGTCTTATACACAGGATCTTATACATGGGGTCTTATACACGGGGTCTTACACACTGGGTCTCACACACAGGATCTCACAAACAGGATCTTACAGCACAAAATATACAAAATACATAAACTTACTTACAAAGCTGAGATCCCTATTTCAACATGGAATGGTCAAATGGCAGCTTAAACCACACCCCGGTGTCTGATCTATGTGAAAGGAAGTATAATCCAAAAAAAAGTTTCTGTCTGCTACACAGGATGTGATGTGTATTGTAATGGACATATACACCAAGGCTCCTTATATACCACCTACAGTCTGAAGGTGGTGTCAATGAGTAATAAAAGACAAAGACATCCCTGCTTTCTATGGCTAGGAGGAGAGAAAGTGAAAGTAGATAGAAGTGTGTACTGTGTGCTCCTAATGGGACTAATCTGTTTGGGGTGATCCCTTGCACAGTGTAATGAATGTAGCACAAGATCATGTGTATAAGATCCTGCATGGGAGACCCTGCGTGTGAGACCCTGTGTGTGAAACCCTGCGTGTAACCCTGCATATAAGACCCTGCATATAAGACCCTGCGTATAAGATCCTGCGTATAAGACCCTGCGTATAAGGCGTTGCCCGTGTACACATGTGGGTATAGTATTTGTTACTAGCAGTTGTACCTGGCGTTGCCCGTGTACACATGTGGGTATAGTATTTGATACTAGCAGTTGTACCTGGCGTTGCCCGTGTACACATGTGGGTATAGTATTTGTTACTAGCAGTTGTACCCTGTGTGCCATGCTACCCATAATCCTTCCATAAAGCAGTGATCTGGTACAAATTGGTGGCAGCGGTGCTGGTAATACCATTTATTCTCCCTGCTTTCTTTGTATATTTGTTCTCTGTATTAAGCTATGGAGGCTGCTACTGATAGTATTGATTTAAATTCTCCTGTCCTGGTACCTGCAGATGAAATTCCCCAATTAGACTCAGTAGCTCTACCAGGCCCAATTGCCAAACCTATTTTGAAATCTGATCCATTTGACGGGGTAACTAGGGAGTGAACTGATTGGCTAGAACAATTTGAATTGGCAGCCACTATTAATGGTTGGGATAAAGGTGCTCGCTGGCAAGTCCTTAGCCTTTTGCTTAGTGGTAAAGCCAGGCAGGTATACCAAGGATTTACTGTAATACTGAAATAAAAAGCAGTTATCAGAAATAAAAAATTGCTCTAAAGTGTATAAGAGTATATAAAGGATAAATCCATTTCTTTAGGTAAACTGGGAATGAGAAATGTTTGTTTATACATTAGATTATTAGGGCAATGCTATTATAATAACATGATGCTGTAAGGTACCTTCTGTTATAATGTATGAGGTACCATTACCACTTTCCGTGGTGAATACTAATAAGTATTAACCTAGTGAGAATGCTTATTACCACCTCCCTGTGAATAATAGAACGCCCAGGGATCACTGCCGAACTTACCTTTACTGGCGCTCCACTCAGCTCCTGCTCAGCTGTCAGGAATGATGTCCCATCCGAGCGCCTATCTTCTGCGTATGCGCGCCAATACCAGAGATAGACGCGCGATCGGGCAGCTAAGGAGCAGCTGTGGATGGTGCACAGGTAAGGTAAGTTTGGCAGTGTCCCCCGTGAATAATAGACACTGATTTTAAGTACTTATAATTACCATTTTATTGTCCCATGGTTCAAGCTTACATTTCCCTGCCCCCTAGGTTGGGTCTGATTGGGTTAACCCATGGGGGTTGGGGATTTTCAGATTTAAGGAAAGGAGGATAGGACTGAGTACTTACCTTACAGGTAGGTAGTGCTGGAGTGTGCGTGTGGCTCTGCTAGGAATCCAACTGTCTGAGCAAGTTTCACCCCTCCTAACTTTGCTGTTACCTAGAAACAGTACACAAACCTTCCCCACACCCACACTGTTGTAATCACTGGGAACCAAGCAGTTTCCATATTGCAACAATGTATCATATACCGCACTGCAACAATGTATCGTATACTGCATTGCAACAATATATTGTATACCGCATTGCTATGATGTATTGTATACCACATTGCAACAGTGTATCATGTACCACATCGCAAAAATGTATTGTATACTGCATCGCAATAATGTATTGTATACCACATTGCAACAATGTATTGTGTACCACATTGCAACAATGTATTGTGTGCACAAATTGGCTACAATGTATCATACACTGCATTGCAACAATGTATTGTATACCACACTGCAACAATGTATCGTATACTGCATTGCAACAATGTATCATGCACCACACTGCAACAATGTACCGTGTACTACACTGCAACAATGTATCGTGTGCCTGCATTTGCAAACAATTTATCAATGCCCACACTGCAACAATGTACCGTGTACTACACTGCAACAATGTTTCGTATGCTGCATTGCAACAATGTACTGTTTACCGCATTGCAACAATGTATCGTTTACCACATTGCAACAATGTATTGTGTACCACATTGCAACAATGTATCATACACTGCAAACTGTACCGTTACTACAATGCAACATGTATCGTATGCGTTCTTGCAACAATGTACTGTTTACCGCATTGCAACAATGTGTCGTATACCACACTGCAACAATGTATCGTGTACCACATTGCAACAATGTATCAGTGTGTAGGAAACAGCGTAGTACAGAAAATGATTGTAGTTCCGTGTTAGTTCAATATATAGATAATAATAATAATAATAATAATAAAAGTACTGTGATACTTTCTTTATGGACTAACAGTTTATTTAGTTGACAAGATTTCGAGGGTTAAACCCTCTTGATTAGGTCAGAGCAGGACTGAGTGTAACAAAGGGTTAACAGAAAGTAAAAAGCCAGTTCCAAAGGATAATAAGAAAAGCGAAACAACAAGGGGGAGAAACTCTAGTTCCAAGCAAAAGGTGCCAAGTAAAGTGTAGAGGCAATAAAATGAGAGGAGAGAAAACAGAGTGGGGAGGCAGGGAGGAGAATAAAACCCAGTTAAGCTCCGTACACACTATACAATCTTTCCTCCTGACCGACCATTCAAGGCTTTCGACTAGCCGCGTCCGACAGTTAGGTGCAAACAATCGTGTGGTCCATAGAGGGAGGGATGATGTGAATCCCATGTCCTGGGTCAAACCATTGTATTTAGAGTCCAATAATAAGATCATTTTAGCTCCAAATGCTTTTCTTTCCTGAGTGTTGGTAAATGTCCCTTTAAGGTTTGGACCTGGAAGTTTTCCATGGTGTGTCCAGGCTGGGAATGGTGTCAGGGACACAGTTCCTATCCTGGTCATGGTGGGTGATGTAACTTCTGTGGGAATTCAGTTTCTCCAATATATCTGATCACATTGTATTAAATACCCCACATTGCTGGAAAAGGGTCTCACTGTGCAGAATGCAAATCACTATAGACTCCTCCACCAGGCTGATTCCAATTTACCGTGAGAAGTAGGTGGAATGATACCCAGTGCGTTACAGACGTGTACTAGTAAAATATCCAATGTAATGACTTGTCTGTGTATTCAATTAGATCAACTGGACTTGAAATGTAGTTCTTGAAGACGTTTCGCTAGTCATCCGACAGGCTTTCTCAATTCAGAATGACTTGTACAAGAATCTGTGGCAATTATGTACCCTGGAAAATCCCAATTAGCATATCACAGCCAGGTGTTAAGGGTGTGATTAGATAGTGGCTAAGAGGTGTTATAGGAACGCCCAGAGTAAGGTGTTAAAACAGCATTGTACATGGCAGACAGTTGGTGTCGAACCCCCCCACCTCTATTTAGGCTTGGTTTCTTTATTTTCACATAAATGGCCTCCATGTTTTACTATAGTTACCCTTTAAGTATGGCTGCCATGGGTTATTTGTATCTGTGTCAGGTTGGGGGGTAAAAACTAAAAAAAGTTTTTAAACTATAGTTACTCTTTAGGAATGGATGGGTAGGTCAGAAGGTGTGTGCACCTTTGTCAGGTTGGGGGATAAAAACAAAGTTTTTTGAATAATGATTAAAATTTATTTTTTGACTATAGTTGCCCTAAGTAATAGTTACCCTTTAATTATAACTGACAGAAACAGAAAGATAGGGCAGTAGGTTTGTGTATCTGTGTTAGGTTGGGGATATGTCTTTTTTGTGTATATATTGGTTTTATAGTCATATTACATATTACATATTACTTCCCTACACTATAATATATGTTGGTTTTACTACACTGTAGTATATGTTGGTTTTATAGTCAGACATAGACTACCTACACTGTAGTATATGTTGGTTTTATAGTCAGACATAGACTTACCTACACTGTAGTATTGTTTTGTTGGTTTATGACAGACAACTGATTCTTACTTCCCCTACGCTATAAGTACATTGGGTTTTATTATAGTCAGCATAGACTACCCTTACCTACCTGAGTATAGGTTGGTTTTCGTAATGTCGACACAGATTATTTCCTTTTTCTCCTGTATGTATATGTTGGTTTTATAGTCAGACCACAGATTAACTGTTCCTCTCGCTACTCATAGTACATTGTGGGTTTGTATAGACACGACCAGACTACACCTAACACTGTATATTGTTTGTTTTTATTAGATCCAGACAGAAATTACTATCTCCCTACACTGTAAGTACACATGGTGGTTTTATGATCACCATAGACTTACCTACACTTAGTATATGTTGGTTTTAGTAGTCAGACACAGATTCTGCCCTCCCTGGATACATGGTTGTTTTATAGTCAGACATAGACTTACCTACACTGTAGTATATGTTGGTTTATAGACAGACACTGATTTACTTCCCTACACTATAGTCCATGGTGGTTTTATAGTCAGACATAACTTACCTACACTGTAGTAAAATGTTTTGGTTTTATCGTCAGACACGATTATTTTCCCTACACTGTAGTAATATTTGGGTTGATGTCAGACCCGATTACTTCTCTACGCTATAGTAAAGTCAGACATAGACTTACCTACACTGTAGTATATGTTGGTTTTATAGTCAGACACTGATTACTTCCCTAC
>JAACNH010000827.1:957-37275 GCA_019447015.1 Hymenochirus boettgeri | reverse complement strand
CCTGTAGTACATTTGTTGTTTTATAGTCAGACATAGACTTACCTACACTGTAGTATATGTTGGTTTTATAGTCAGACACAGATTACTTCTCTACACTATAGTACATGGTGGTTTTATAGTCAGACATAGACTTACCTACACTGTAGTATATGTTGGTTTTTATAGTCAGACACAGATTACTTCTCTACGCTATAGTACATGGTGGTTTTATAGTCAGACACAGATTACTTCCCTACACTATAGTACATGGTGGTTTTATAGTCAGACATAGACTTACCTACACTGTAGTATATGTTGGTTTTATAGTCAGACACAGATTACTTCCCTACACTATAGTACATGGTGGTTTTATAGTCAGACATAGACTTACCTACACTGAAGTATATGTTGGTTTTATAGTCAGACACAGATTACTTCCCTACACTGTAGTATGTGTTGGTTTTACTACACTGTAGTATATGTTGGTTTTATAGTCAGACACAGATTACTTCCTACACTGTAGTACATTGTTTGTTTACACACTGTAGTATATGTTGGTTTTATAGTCAGACACAGATTACTTACCTACGCTATAGTACATGGTGGTTTTATAGTCAGACACAGATTACTTCTCTACACTATAGTACATGGTGGTTTTATAGTCAGACATAGACTTACCTACACTGTAGTATATGTTGGTTTTATAGTCAGACACAGATTACTTCCCTACACTGTAGTATGTGTTGGTTTTACTACACTGTAGTATATGTTGGTTTTATAGTCAGACACAGATTACTTCTCTACACTGTAGTATATGTTTGGTTTTATAGTCGACACTGATTACTTCTCTACGCTATAGTACATGGTGGTTTTATAGTCACCATAGACTTACCTACACTATAGTATATGTTGTTTTATAGTCAGACACAGACTTCCCTACACTGTAGTATATGTTGGTTTTTATAGTCAGACACATATTACTTCCCTACACGTAGTATATGTTGGTTTTATAGTCAACACAGACTTACCTACTATAGTATATGTTGGTTTTAATACACTATATATGTTGGTTTTATAGTCAGACACAGATTACTTCCCTACACTGTAGTATCTTTGGTTTTATAGTCAGACACATATTACTTCCCTACACTGTAGTATTGTTGGTTTTATAGTCAGACATAGAATTACTTCCCTACACTGTAGTATATGTTGGTTTTATACTCAGCACAAGATTACTTCCCTACACTGTAGTATGTGTTGGTTTTATAGTCAGACACATATTACTTCCCTACACTGTAGTATATGTTGGTTTTATAGTCAGACACATATTACTTCCCTACACTGTAGTATGTGTTTGGTTTTACTACACTGTAGTATATGTTGGTTTTATAGTCAGACACATATTACTTCCTACACTGTAGTATGTGTTGGTTTTATAGTCAACACAGATTACTTCCCTACAATGTAGTATATGTTGGTTTTACTACACTGTAAGTATATTGTTGGTTTATAGTCAGACACAGATTACTTACCTACGCTATAGTACATGTTTGGTTTTTATAGTCAGACACATTTACTCCCTACACTGTAGTGTATGTTGGTTTTTACTACACTGTAGTTATGTTAGTTTTACTACACTGTAGTATATGTGGTTTTTAAGGCAACACAGATTATTTCCCTACTCTATGGTATATGGTTTTTTTTATAGTCAGATACAGATACTTCCCTACTCTATACTCTAGTTGATAGAGCAGTAATCCTTGCTCTATGGTACATAGTAGAATCTTGGAACACAGATAACCTCTTCTCTTTAAAGGGCCCACACTAGGCATCAATATTCTGAACATCTGAAGAATTTGATTGAATTATCAAGGCCTTTTTTGGGGTTTTTGATAGACCGATTAGCGATATCGATTGGTGATTGGACATGTGAAAATTTCCCATCTACCCATTTCTCAGAACGAGACCTTCCATAGTTTCCAGCTGAAGATCGCTGACGCAAGGTGGGGAGTTTCGATTGGCTCTTCTGATTGGAATTTTCAATAATTCGCCCAATCAAAAATCCATCGGAAAAATATTGGCCATGTATGGCCTTAAGATTCAGCACTGACTGTAATATAAGGCTGAAGTTACTTGCTCCTCATCACTGTCTTCAGAACCAGTTATGTACTTGCTCTGAATGGTAACTATATTACTTTATATCCACCAATAGTCACGTGGTACCAATAACCATAAATAATCTTATCGTTTCCATCCCCCTGCATGATGTAATGGGGGAAACTCCTGGCGGATCATCTTCCCAAGATCTTTGTACTGTGGAGTCCCGAGATACCATAACACACAATCACTCCACCACATCTTCACTGAGGGTCAGAAGGTCCGTGATTAGGAGCTCGAGCTCTGAAAATGAAGGTCTGGAATCAGGCTGCCTCCGCCAGCACATACTCAATATGTAGGAAATGTTTTCAGGAGATTCACACGGGGCCTCTAGAGGTTTCCCTTCTAATAATTCTTCTAACGTACTGCCCAGGGGATTTATCTGTGGAAAGCAAAAGTCCATGTGAGATGGGAGGCGCAAACAGACTTACTTACTGGAACAACATTAAAGGTGTTTTATCATAGAGCTTTTAATGATGGTCTCTATTCCTTCCGGTTCCATAAGCCCTGATAATTACACTGACCTAATTAACCGTCCCATAGTCAAGCCTCTCTCCATCCCCTTATTAATTTAGTTAAAAAGTTTATAACTTGTCTAATCTGCCTGCATATTCAAGCCCCTCCATTCCCCTTATTAATTTAGTTATAAAGTTATAACTTGTCTAATCTGCCTGCATATTCAAGCCCCTTCATTCCCCTTATTATTTAGTTATAAAGTTTAATCTGCTCTAATCTGCCTGCATATTCAAGCCCCTCCATTCCCTTATTAATTTAGTTGCCCTCCTCTGACTCTTCCATTTCCAAATGTCCCTTTGTATATGGGATTCCAAAACTGCACCGCATATTCCAAATGAGGCCTTACCAGTGCCTTGTAAGAGGGAGAATAATATTTTTCTCCTTGAATCTATTCCCCCCTTTATACAAGACAATATCTTGCTAGCTCTAGCGGTTGCTACCTGCATTGTTTGCTACAGCTAAGTCTGTTATCTACCAGAACCCCCAAATCTTTTCCCATACGATTTCACTTAACACAGAGTTATTTAGGGTGTAGGGGCACAGGGTCAGATTTCCCATTAGACACATACGTGTGGCTGAAATATCTCACCCCATTGATCACCTTTTCATGCACTTTCATTTGCACTGGACACTCCTGCCTTACAGGCCATGGAACATCTTTATCCTCAAAGTCTGATAACGAACCTTGATATTGGGCAGTGAAACGACCGCTAGTAACAGTTATTTATCGATGGCACCGCCAGCATCGCTGTATCGTGTTAATGATGTGAGACCCCCCTGTTAATAGTATTGGCATCTTGTTTACTGTATACTTACTTTGGAAGGGCATCTGGCCGTAGGTAACCATCTCCACCAGGAGGACCCCAAATGACCACACATCAGATTGCTGGAGTATTTCGGACATTGAAAAATCTCTGGTGCCATCCACTTGATAGGAATTTTGGCATCTAAAATAAAAGACGGGTGGGACATAGATCAGAAACTGACCACATGGACACCAAAGGACTTAATGATTGACAGGACACCCTGTAAATTCCAATACTTATGGTGACTGACGTGCTGTCCAAAAACGCGCCAGGCAAATTCTCCAATCTACAGGACAATGTGGCAGACAGAAGAATTTATCCCCACGTAGGTCTCTGTGACACAGGTATTCTCCTCCATGTAACTCATCCCCTGGGTGATCTAAGGAGGCAAAACACAAACCACACCAGTCATAATAGAGGACTAAATCTTTATATAGACACAGAACCGCTCAGTTACTTCTAACCCTTATATATTTACAGTAGGGGATACATTATCCTTATAATACATGAGTGGTCCCAGAGTTCCCTGTATAACTCCGTCTGTGTCCTTGGACCTTTATATAGACACAGAACTCCTCAGTGACTTCTATATCCTTATATTACATGTAGGGGATACATTATCCCTTATAATACATGAGTGGTACCCAAGTTCCCTGTATAACTCGTTCTGTGTCCTTGTACCTTTATATAGACACAGAACTCCTCAGTGACTTCTAATATCCTTATAATTTACAGTAGGGGATACATTATCCCTATAATACATGAGTGGTACCCAGAGTTCCCTGTATAACTCAGCCTGTGTCCTTGTACCTTTATATAGAACACAGAACTTCTCAGTGACTTCTAATATCCTTATAATTTATAGTAGGGGATACATTATCCCTTAAATACATGAGTGGTACCCAGAGTTCCCTGTATAACTCAGTCTGTGTCCTTGTACTCTTATATAGACCCAGAACTCCTCAGTGACTTCTAATATCCTTAAATTTACAGTAGGGGATACATTATCCCTTATAATACATGAGTGGTACCCAGAGTTCCCTTGTATAACTCAGTCTTGGTCCTTGTACCTTTATATAGGCACAGAACTCCTCAGTGACTTCTATACCTTATAATTTACAGTAGGGGATACATTATCCCTTATAATACATGAGTGGTACCCAGAGTTCCCTGTATAACTCAGTCTGTGTCCTTGTACCTTTTAAAGACACAGACACTCCTAGTGACTTCTAATATCCTTATAATTTACAGTAGGGGATCATTATCCTTTAAACATGAATTGGTACCTAGAGTCCCCTGTATAACTCAGTCTGTGTCCTTGTACCTTTATAAAGACACAGAACTCCTCAGTGACTTCTAATATCCTTATAATTTACAGTAGGGGATACATTATCCCTTATAATACAGGAGTGGTACCCAGAGTTCCCTGTATAACTCAGCCTGTGTCCTTGTACCTTTATATAGACACAGAACTTCTCATGACCTAATATCCTTATAATTTATAGTAGGGGATACATATCCCTTATAATACATGAGTGGTACCCAAGTTCCCTGTAACTCAGTCTGGTGTCCTTGTATCTTTTATAGACCCAGAACTCCTCAGTGACTTCTAATATCCTTATAATTTACAGTAGGGGAACAATTATCCCTTATAATACATGAGTGGTACCCAGAGTTCCCTGTATACTCAGTCTTGTCCTTGTCCCCTTTATATAGCACAGAACTCCTCAGTGACTTCTAATTCCTTATAATTTACAGTAGGGGATACATTATCCCTTATAATACATGAGTGGTACCCAGAGTTCCCTGTATAACTCAGTCGTGTCCCTTGTACCTTTATAAGAGACACAGAACTCCTCGTGACTTCTAATATCCTTATAATTACAGTAGGGATACATTATCCTTATAATACATGAGTGGTACCTAGAGTCCCCTATAACTCGCTCGTGTCCTTGTACCTTTATAAAGACACAGAACTCCTCAGTGACTTCTAATATCCTTATAATTTACAGTAGGGGATAGCATTACCCTATAATACATGAGTGGTTACCCGAGTTCCCTGTATAACTCAGCCTGTGTCCTTGTACCTTTATATAGCACAGAACTTCTCAGTGACTTCTAATATCCTTATAATTTATAGTAGTGGGATACATTATCCCTTATATACATGAGTGGTACCCGAAGTTCCCTGTATAACTCAGTCTGTCCCTTGTATCTTTATATAGAACCCGACCTCTCAGTGACTCTAATATCCTTATAATTTACAGTAGGGGATACATTATCCCTTATAATACATGAGTGGTACCCAGGAGTTCCTCCCTGTATAACTCTGTCTGTGCCCTTATACCTTTATATAGACACAGAACTCCTCAGTGACTTCTAATATCTCTTATAATTTACAGTAGGAGATACATTATCCCTTAAATACATGAGTGGTACCCGAGTTCCCTGTATAACTCAGTCCTGTGTCCTTGTACCTTTATGATACACAGAACTCCTCAGTGACTTCTAATATCCTTATAATTTACAGTAGGGGATACATTACCCTTATAATACATGAGTGGTACCCAGAGTGTTCCCTGTATAACTCAGTCTGTGTCCTTGTACCTTTATATAGACACAGAACTCCTCAGTGACTTCTAACATCCTTAAAATTAGAGTAGGGGAACATTATCCTTATAATACATGAGTGGTACCCAGAAGTTTCCCTGTATAACTCAGTCGTGTCCTTGTACATTTATATAGACACAGAACTCCTCGTGACTTCTAATATCCTTATAATTTACAGTAGGGAATCATTATCCCTTATAATACATGAGTGGTACCCAGTTCCCTGTATAACTCAGTCTGTGTCCTTGTACCTTTATAGAGACACAGAACTCCTCAGTGACTTCTAATATCCTTATAATTTACAGTAGGGTAACATTATCCCTTATAATACATGAGTGGTACCCAGGTTCCCTGTATAACTCAGTCTGGTGTCCTGTGTACCTTTAATAGACACAGAACTCCTCAGTGACTTCTAATATCCTTATAATTTACAGTAGGGGATACATTATCCCTTATAATACATGAGTGGTACCCAGAGTTCCCTGTATAACTCAGTCTGTGTCCTTGTACCTTTTATAGACACAGAACTCCTCAGTGACTTCTAATATCCTATATTTTACAGTAGGGGATACACTATCCCTTATAATACATGATTGGTACCCAGAGTTCCCTGTATAACTCAGTCTGTGTCCTTGTCCTTTATATGGACACAGAACTCCTCAGTGACTTCTATATATCCTTAGAATTTTACAGTAGGGGATACATTATCCCTTATAATACATGAGTGGTACCCAGAGTTTCCCTGTATAACTCAGTCTGTGTCCTTGTACCTTTATAAGACACGAACTCCTCAGTGACTTCTATATCCTTATATTTACATTAGGGGACTTACCCTTTAAATACATGAGTGGTACCCAGAGTTCCCTGTATAAAACTCAGTCTGTGTCCTTGTACCTTTAATAGACACAGACACCCAGTGACTTCTAATATCCTTATAATTTCAGTAGGGGGTACATTATACCTTATAATACATGAGTGGTACCCAGAGTTCCCTGTATAATTCAGTCTGTGTCCTTGTACATTTATATAGACACAGACTCTCTCAGTGACTTCTATATATCCTTATAATTTCAGTAGGCGATACCTTATCCACTTATAATCATGAGTGGTACCCAGAGTTCCCTGTATAACTCAGTCTGTGTCCTTGTACCTTTATATAGACACAGAACTCCTCAGTGACTTCTAATACTCTTATAATTTACAGTAGGGGATACATTATCCCTTATAATACATGAGTGGTACCCAGAGTTCCCTGTATAACTCAGTCTACACACACACACACACACACCCACACACGGTAGAATTGATTTGAATATTTGTGCACTGTATAAAAACATTTACCTGGGCTGCAAAGTCCATCAGCTGATGTAGCTCCAGGTCTCTGTTGTTCTGATGATCTAGGCACAATTAGACAGGTTATGGAAGAGAGAAGGGGTCATTTCTTGCAGTTCTTCTATTATTGCCATTAAGAGAATAACCAGTAGGGGTCAGTAGTCTCCACCTCTAGATATTCCTTTAGTGACCCATTCTCCATGTACTCATGTCATGAAACACTGGACTGCTCTGCAGACACACCGCATACAACTGAGGAGCCTCTTGTGGCTTAAATTCCCCATAGTGTTGCCTCTTCGTACAGAGTCTTCTTCAATGACTCAGACATGCCTGCATGGAACAGGGACAGGCAGACAGTACAGTACAGTATAGTGCAGTACAGTATAGTACAGTATAGTATAGTATAGTATAGTACAGTATAGTATAGTATAGTACATACAGTATCAGTATTATAGTATCAGTAGTACATAAGTAAGTATAGTCGTCAGTCAGCGTACGAGTACAGTATAGTATAGTAAGTAATAGTACAGTATGATGTCATAGTTACAGTGTAGTACAGTTAGTACAGTATAGTACAGTTATAGTGCAGTACGTATAGTATATACAGTTATAGTATAGTATAGTACATAGAGTACAGTATAGTTATAGTATATTATAGTACCGTGTATACAGTTACAGTGTAGTACAGTAAGTACAGTATAGTAACAGTATAGTAGCAGTATAGTATAGTACAGTATTAGTACAGTAGGATAGTATAGTATAGTATAGTACAGTACAGTGATAGTAACTGTATAGTATTTGTACAGTATAGACAGTACAGCATAGTACAGTACAGTACAGGTAAGACGCGTACAGTACAGTACAGTACAGTACAGTACAGTCATATACAGTAACAGTTAGTACAGTAGTAAAATGTTTTGGTTTTATCGTCAGACACGATTATTTTCCCTACACTGTAGTAATATTTGGGTTGATGTCAGACCCGATTACTTCTCTACGCTATAGTAATTACCTACACTGTAGTATATGTTGGTTTTATAGTCAGACACAGATTATTTCCCTACACTGTAGTATATGTTGGTTTTATAGTCAGACACAGATTACTTCTCTACGCTATAGTACATTGTGGTTTTATAGACAGACACAGACTTACCTACACTGTAGTATATGTTGGTTTTATAGTCAGACACAGGACACGCTTCCTACACTGTGTATATGTTTGGTTTTTATGTCGACACATATTCCTTCCGACACTGTTTATATATGTTTGGTTTTATGTCGACCAGACTTACCTATACTATAGTATATGTTGGTTTTAATACACTGTAAGTATAGTGTTGGTTTTATAGTCAGACACAGATTCTTCCCTACACTGTAGTAATATGTGTGTTTTATAGTCAGACACATATTACTTCCTCTACACGTATTATGTGTTTGTTTTATAGTCGACATAGATTACTCCCTACACTGTAGTATATGTTGGTTTTATACTCAGACACAGATTCTTCCCTACCTTTTTTTTTTTGTGTATGGTCTTGGTTTTATAGTCGACACATCTTACTTCCCTACACTGTAGTATATGTTGGTTTTATAGTCAGAACATATTACTTCCCTACACTGTAGTAATGTGTGTTTTACTACACTGTATTATGTTGGTTTATAGTCAGACACATTTACTCTCGCCTACACTGTAGTATGTGTTGGTTTTATAGTCAGACACAGATTATCTCCCTACAATGTGTATATTTGGTTTTACTACACTGTCGTTTGTTAGGTTTTATATCAACAACAGATTACTTTACCTACGCATAAGTACATGTTGGTTGATGTCAGACACAATACTTCCCTACACTGTAGTGTATGTTTGGTTTTACTACACTGTAGTATATGTTATTTTACTACACTGTCTTATCTGTTGGTTTTATAGCATACACCGTTATTTCCCTACTCTTGGTAATATGGTGTTTTTATAGTCAGTAAGATACTTCCCTACTCTAACTCTAGTTGATAGAGCCAGTAATCCTTGCTCTATGGTACAAGTAGAATCTTGAGAACACAGATCAACGCTTCTCTTAAGGGCCGCACACTAGCATCATATTCTGACAATCGAAGATTTGATTAATTAGCACGGTCTTTTTTGGGGGTTTTTGATAGACCGTTAGCGTATCGTTGGTGATTGGACATGAATGGAAAATTTCCCATCTCCCCATTTATCAGCACCGAGACCTCCATAGTTTTCCACTGAAATCGCTGACGCAGGTGGGGAGTTTCGATTGGCTCCTTCTGATTGGAATTTTCAATACTTTCGCCCCCATCAAAAATCCAATCGGAAAATATTGTGCCATGTATGGCCTTAGATCAGCACTGACTGTAATCTAGCTTGAAGTTAGGGCTTGCTCCTCATCACTGTCATTCGAACCATTATGTCTGCTCTGAATGTGAACTATATTACTTTTATCCACCAAAGTCACGTGTACCTACAAAATAAATCTTATCGTTTCCATCCGCCCTGCATGATGTAATGGGGAAACTTCCTGGCGGCTCATCTTCTACAGATCAAACAACAATGTACTGTGGTCCCGGATACCATAAACACACACTCATCCACCACATCTTCACGAGGGTCAGAAGGTCCGTGATTAGGCTCTCGAGCTCTGAAAATGAAGGTCTGGAAATCGGCTGACTCCGCCCAGCCATACTCATAATGTATGAATGTTCAGATAGATTCACACGGGGCGCTAAGGGTTCCCTTCTAATAATTCTTCTACTACTGCCCAGGGATTTTATCTGTGGAACAGGAAAGTCCATGTGCGATGGGATAGCGCAACAGACTTACTTCTGGAAACCATTAAAGGTGTTTATCATAGAGCTTTAATGAGGTCTCTATTTCCTTCCGGTTTCCTAGCCCTGATAATACACGACCTAATTACCTGTCTCCATAGTCAAGCCGCTCCATCCCTTATTACTTTAGTTTAAAGTATACTTGTCTAATTCTGCCTGCATATTCAGCCCGCTCCATTCCCCTTATTAATTTTAGTTTAAAGTTTATACTTGTCTAATCTGCCGGCAATATTCAAGCCCCTTCATTCCCCTTTTAATTTAGTTATAAAGTTATAACTTGTCTATCTGCCTGCATTCAAGCCCCCTCCATTCCCACTTATTAATTTTAGTTGCCCTTCTCTGAACTGCGTCCATTCCAAGATGATCCCTTTTGTATATGGGATTTCCAAAAGCTGCACCGCCTATTCCAATGAGGCCTTACCAGTGCCTTGTAAAGAGGGAGAATAATATTTTTCTCCCTTGAATCTATTCCCCTCTTTATACAAGCAATATCTTGCTAAGCTCTACGGTGCTACCTGGTCATTGTTTGCTACAGCTAAGTCCTGTTATCTACAGAACCCCCAATCTTTTCATTACGATTTCCCTTAACACAGAGTTTATTTATGGTGTAGGGGGCAACAGGTCGATTTCGCATTGAACACTACGTGGGCTGAAAATCTCGACCCCATTTGATCCTTTTCATGCCCTTTCATTTGCACTGCACTCCCTGCACTTACAGGCCATGGGAACATCTTTAATCCTCAAAGATCTGATCCGAACCTTGTATTGGGGCAAGTGGAAACGCCGCTAGTACAGTTATTTATACTATGGCACCGCGCAGCATCGCTGTATCGATGTGAATGAATGTGAGACCGCCCCTGTTAATAAGTATTGGCTCTGTTTACTGTATACTTACTTTGGAAGGGCATCTGGCCGTAGTAACAATCTCCACCAGTAGGACCCCAAATGACCACACTCAGATTTGCGAGTATTTCTGACATATTGAAAATCTCTGGTGCCATCCCCTTGATAGGAATTTTGGCATCTAAAATAAAGAGACTGGTGGGACATAGATCAACAGAAACTGACCAATGACACACAAAGGACTTAATGATTGACAGGCACACCCTGTACATTACCAATACTTATGGTGACTGACGTGCGTCATAAAAGCGCCAGGGCCAAATTCTCCAAATCTTACAGGACAATGTGGCAGACAGCAAGAATATTATCCGAGTAGGTCTCGGGTGCACACAGTGAGTCTCCTCATGTAACTCATCCCCTGGGTGATCGAAGGAGGCAAAACACAAACCACAACGTCCCATAATATAGGACTAAATCTTTCATATAGACACATAACCGCTCAGTTACTTCTATACCCTTAATAATTTTACAGTAGGGGATACATTAAATTCCTTATCATACATGAGTGGTTAAACCCAGAGTTCTTTATAACCCGTCGTGGCTTGGACTTTATCTCGACCCCAGAACTCCTCGTGACTCAATCCTTTAATTTTACGTAGGGAATAACTTATCCCTTCATAATACATGAGTGGTACCCAGAGTTCTGTATAACTCAGTCATGTGGCCCCTTTGTAACTTTAATAATTACACAAGAACTCCTCAGTGACCTTCTAATTATCCTTATAATTTTTACAGTATGGGATACATTATCCCTTATAATACATGAGTGGGGGTACCCCAGAGTTCCTGTAAATTCAAGCCCTGGTTGTCCTTGTACCTTTATCTACACAGAACCTTCTCAGTGGACTCTAATATCCTTATACATTTATCGTAGGGGATACATTATCACCTTATAATAACATGAGTGGTAACCAGATTTTTTCCCTGTATAACTCAGTCTGTGTCCTTGTATCTTTATATAGGACCCGAACTCCTCAATGACTTTCTAAGGCCTTATATTTTACAGTAGGGGGATACTATCCCTTAAGAATCCATGAGTGGGTACCCAGAGTTCCCTTGTATAAACTCCAAGTCCCTGTTGGTCCTTGTCACCTTTATATGGCACAGCACTCCCTCAAGTTGTTTGATTGGGTGTAGGGGGTGTTTGGTTATGGTTGTGCCCTTCCTAATAATCCCTTCTATTTACAGTTAGGGGGATACCTTATCCTTATCAATACATGAGTGGTATCCCAGAAGTTCCCTGTATACTCAGTCTTGTCCCCCTTGTACCTTTATAAAGACACAGAACTCCTCAGTGACTTTCTAATAGCTCTTATAATTTACAGTAAGGGATACTTATCCTTAATAATACATGAGTTGGTCCTAGAGTCCCCTGTAATGACTCCGTCCTGTGTCCTTGTACCTTTATAAGACACAGAACTCCTCAGTGACGTTCTAAACTGATAATTTACAGTAGGGGACACTTATCCCTATAATCCCTGAAGTGGTACCCAGAGTTCCCTGTATAAATCAGCCGTTCCCGTGTACCTTATATAGACAAGAAACTTCTCAGTACCTTCTAATATCCTTATAATTTTTATGTAGATACATTATCCCTTATAAGTACCTGAAAAGTGGTACCAGGTTCCCTGTATAACTCAGTCTGTGTCCTTGTATCTTTATATAGACCCAGAACTCCTCAGTGACTTTCTAATATCCTTATAATTTACAGTAGGGGGATACTTATCCCTTATATACTGAATGGGTCCCAAGTTTCCCTGTATACTCAGTCCCTGGTTGTCCCTTGTACCTTTATATAGTCCAGAACTCCGCAGTGGACTTTTCTAATATCCTTTATATTACAGTAGGGGATACCATTATCCCCTATATACAGATGGTACCCAGAGTTTTTCCCATGTAATAACTCAGTCCCTGTTGTCCCTTGTACCTTTATAAGACACCGAACTCCTCCAGTGCTTCTAATATCCTTATATTTACGTAGGGGATTACATTATCCTTAATATACATGAGTGGACCTAATCCCCTGTATCCTCAGTCTGTTTCCCCCTTGTACCTTTATAAGACACGAACTCCCGCCGGGACTTCTATTATCCTTAATAATTTAACAGTAGGGGATACTTAATCCCTTATAATACATGAGTGGGTACCCAGAGTTTCCCTGTATAACTCACGCCTGTGTCCTTGTACCTTGTATATAGAACCCGAACTTCTCATGGACTTCTAAATATCACTTATATTTATAGTAGGGGAACATTTCCCCTATAATACTGAGTGGTACCCCAGAGTTTTTCCCTTATAACTCATGTCCTGTTGGGTCCTTTGTCTTTTAGTAATAGAACCCAGAAACTCCTCCAGTGGACTTCTATCCTTATAATTTTACCAGTAGGGGAATACATTCAGTCCCGTATATAGCCTGAGTGGGGTGACCCAGAGTTTCCCTGTCTATCTGTCGGGTGCCCTTATACCTTTAGATCGACACAGAACTCCTCAGTGACTGTTCTAAGATCCTTATATTTACAGTAGGAGATCCATCCTATCCCTTATAATACCTGAGTGGTCCCGAGTTCCCTGTAAAACTCAGTCCTGTGTCCTTGTACCTTTATATGGACCACGAACCCTCATGACTTTCTAATATCCTTAATTTACAGTAGGGATACCATTATCCCCTTATAAATACATTATTTGGTAACCCCGAGTCCCTGTAATTTAAAAAAACCCTCATTCTGTGCCTGTACCTTTATATAGACAAGACTCCGCGAGTGACTTCTAACATCCGTATAATTTAGAGTAAGGGGATACATTAATCCCTTATAATACATGAGGTACCCAGAGTTCCCCCTGTATAACTCGTCTGTGTCCTGTACATTTATATGACACAAACTCCAAGTACTTCTAATATCCTATAATTTACAGTAGGGATCCATTATCCTTTAATACTGTGGTAACCCAGAGTTTCCTGTATAACTCAGTCGTGTACCTTGTACTTTTATAAACACAGAACTCCTAGTGGACTTCTAATACCTTATAATTTACAGTAGGGTATACATTACCCTTCTAATAATGAAAGTGGTACCCAAGTTTCCTGGATAACTCCGTCCTGGGTGTCCTTGTACCTTTATAATAGAAACACAGAAACTCTCAGTGACTTCTAATCTCCTTTATTTACAGTGGGGATACATTATCCCTTATAATACATGAGTGTACCCAGAGTTCCCTGTATACTCAGTCTGTGTCCCGGTACCTTTAGATATACACAGAAACCCTCAGTGACTTTAATATCCTTATAATTTTCAGTATGGGATACACTACCCTTAATATACATGAATGGGTACCCAGAGTTTTTCCTGTAATACTCAGTCTGTGGTCCCCCTTGTACTTTTATGACGAACTCCGCAGTGACATCTAATATCCTTAGAATTTAACAGTAGGGGAATAATTATCCCTTATAATACTGAGTGGTACCCAGAGTTCCCTGTATACTCAGTCTGTGTCCCTTGTACCTTTAATATAGACCAGAAACTCCCTCAGTGACTTCTAATATCCTATATAATTTACATTAGGGT
Organism: Hymenochirus boettgeri; assembly: GCA_019447015.1. Classification (NCBI taxonomy): domain Eukaryota; kingdom Metazoa; phylum Chordata; class Amphibia; order Anura; family Pipidae; genus Hymenochirus; species Hymenochirus boettgeri. Next base: position 22,568 of record JAACNH010000827.1, on the reverse strand, counting down.
ATACATTAATCCCTTATAATACATGAGTTGGTTACCCAGAGTTCCTGTATCAACTCAGTCTGTGTCCTTGTCCTTAATATAGACCACAGAACTCCTCATTGACTTCCTAATATCCTTATAATTTTACAGTAGGGGGGTTACATTATAACCTTATAATAACATGAGTGTTACCCAGAGTTTCCCTGTTATAATTTCAGTCCTGGGTCCTTTGTACATTTAATTAGAACACAGAACTCCTCAGTGACTTCTAATATCTTATAATTTTTTACAGAGGCGAACATTATCCCTTTTATAATACATGAGTGGGTACCCGAGTTCCCTGTATAACCATCTTGTTGTCCTTGTACCTTTATAGGAGACCACAGAACTCCCTCAGTGACTTCTAATACCTTAATACTTTACAGTAGGGGATACATTATCCCTTAGAAGCATGAGTGGTACCCAGAGTTTCCCTGTAATAACTCAGTCCTACAACCACAACCCACACCCCACACCACCGGAGAATTGATAGTGAATATTTTGCACTTTTAAAAACATTTACCTGGGCTGCAAGTCCATCAGCTGATGTCGCTCCATCTCTGGTAGTTCTGATGATCTTCGGCACATTAGCAGGTTCTGGAAAGAAGAAGGGGTCCATTTCTTGCCGTTTCTTCTATTATTTCCCATTACCAGAGAAAACAGGAGGGGTCGTAAAAGTCTACCCTCTGAATATTCCTTTTCAGTGACCCATTCCTCCATGACTCATGACAATGAACACTGGACTCTCGCAGAACACCCCGCCATACACTTGAGGATCCTTTGTGTTTGAAATTTCCACATAGTGTGTTTGCCTCTTCGTACAGAGTCCCCTTCGTCAATGAACTCAGACATGCCTGCAATATAGAACAGGGACAGCAGACAGTCACAGTAACAGTATAGTGCAGTACAGTCATAGTCAGTATAGTATACGTATAGTATGGTAACGTAGAGTATAGTATAGTACAGTATCTGTCAGTAAGTCATAGTATGTCCGTACAGTTATAGTATAGTCGTACAGTAAATGTACAGTATAGTAACTAGTATGTATGTCAACAGTTTTAGTACAGTATAGTATAGTCCAGTATAGTACGTAATAGTAATCGTACAGTGTATACAGTATAGTAAACAGTTAGTACAGTATAGTGCAGTCGTAAAGTTTATACAGTATAAGTAATAGTATAGTACGATAGTAACAGTTATAGTAAGTATGTATAGTACAGTGTATACAAGTCCGTGGGTATACAGTAATAGTACAGTATAAGTACAGTAATAGTAACAGTATAGTTAGTACAGTATAGTACAGTAATCGTAATAAGTTATATATGTACAGTACAGTATATTACGATGTATTGTAACAGTAAATAAGAAACAGTAACAGCATGTAACGTACATACAGTACAGTTACAGTACAGTACAGTACAGACAGTACAGTACGTCCAGTTATGTTACAGTTAGTACGTCTATATAGTATAGTAAATAGTACACGTATATTAATAGTAAATAGTACAGACCGTCAAATAGTATTAGTACAGTCACAAGTATAGTACGTAATAGTAAGTCTAGTACAGTATGTAACATTATAGTCCAGTACAGTACAGTATAGTATAGTACAGTATCGTAATTATAGTGCAGTACAGTAGAGTACGTCTAGTACAGTTTTTTTTTTAAATATAGTATCGTCACAGTATAGTACAGTATATACAGTATGGTACCATTATAAGTGCAGTCCAGTATAAGACCGTAATCGTATCGTAATAGTAAATGTATGTTGTAAGTAAAGTACCTATAGTACAGTATCGTACAGTACAGTCCATTATAGTTTCATTAAAACCAGTACAGTACATACAGTACAGTACAGTAACAGTACAGACAGTAACAGTACAGTAGATACAGTATCAGTACGTATAGAACAGTCATATCCGTAATAGTCAGTATAGTAACAGTATAGTAACAGTTATAGTAACTAAATCGTCTAAAAACACCGTTATAGTACATCTTACAGATGTACAGTATGTAAAACAGTAATAGTATGTATACCTTAACATAGTATAGTACAGTACAGTGTTAATTAACTTTAGTATAGTAAGTACGAATAGTATAGTACAGTAAAACATTACTATAGTATAGTACCGTTCTAGTACTTATGGCCCTTACAGTATAGTACAGTATATATCGTATTAATAGTAACAGTATATAACAGTCTAGTACAGTATAGTACATTATAGTGCAGTACACAGTATAATCAGTAATAGCAAGTAATATATTATAGTAATGGTACAGTAATGTACAGTAATGTACAGTATAAGTTAAAGTACAGTCCCTTTATAGTTTCAGTACAGTACAGATGTCCGTAATAGTCAGAAATAAGAGAGTATAGTACATAACAGTCACCAGTATAGTACAGTATCGTTAAGTATAGTATAGTACAGTATAGTACAGTATAGTATAGTATGTACAGTAAAGTAATAGTATAGTAATACATTATAGTACAGTACAGTACAGTACTAGTGCCAGTACGTAATAGTACAGTAAAATGAGTATAGTTAGTAATAGTACAGTATAGTACAGTAAGTCAGTCCTAGTAACAGTACAGTACTTATAGTTCAAGTACAGTACAAGTAGAGTACAGTAATTAGTACGTACAGTATATAACAGTATGTCCTGTCAGTTACGTTATAGTAACAGTATAGTAATGTTATAGTATAGTAAGTCATTATAAGTATAGTAAAAGGGGTTAGTAAATTAATCGTATGTACAGTATAGTACAAGTAATAGTATATTATAGTTATTACCGTATATACAGTATAGTACAGTATAGTTAAGTACAGTAAATAGGTACGTCACAGTTATATATAGTACAGTATAGTACAGTAAATAGTACAGTATAGTACAGTATAGTACAGTATAGTACAGTATATCAGTATAGTTACAGTATATTAACAGTACATCTAGTACAAGTATAGTAATAGTATATTACGTATAGTACAGTATAAGTAATGGTATACGTAAACTAGTACAGTAATAGTAATCGTCCTCGTAAAGTATAGTCAGTCTAGTAATAAGTACAGTATAGTCAGTCATAGTATCGTCAGAGTCTATAACGGAATAGTCCACAGTATAGTACGTTAATAGATATGTACAGTCATATACAGTACGTATAGTATAGTACAGTATCAGTTACAGTATAGTACAGTCTAGTAAACATATAGTGCAGTACACTTAAGTTAGTACAGTAATAGTCACAGTATATTAACATTATAGTACAGTATAGTACAGTAATAGTTACAGTATAGTATAGTAATGTTGTACAGTAACAGTATAGTACGGTATAGTTATTGTTACAGTAGAACAGTACACAATAGTAAACAGTAAACAGTACGTAACAGTAACAGTACAGACAGTACAGTACAGTACAGTACCGTATAGTACAGTATAAGTAAAGTATGTGCGTACGTTAGCCAGTATAGTATATGTATGTCCAGCAGTATCGTAATAGTCCGTACAGTAATGTAACAGTATAGTCATATATAGTACAGTATACGGTCCTTTAGTACAGTCAGTTACAGTATAAGTATAGTACAGTATAGTACATTAAAGTGCAGTACAGTATAGTACAGTATAGCAGTAATGTAAAATCGTTATAGTAAGTCATTGTACCAAGTAATAGTACAGTATAGTAAATTATGTGCAGTACAGTATAATACGTATAGTACTAGTTAGAGTAAGCGTTAGTTAGTACAGTTAATAGTACCGTAATAGGTCCAGTATAGTCAGTTACAGTACATAATAGTTCATTACGTACAGTAACAGTACATTAATAGTAACAGTTATTACAGTCTCGTACAGTTAAGAGTACAGTATAGTACAGTTATTAGTACAGTAAGTAACAGTAATGTACGTATGTATTTATCAGTATAGTAATCCAGTATAGTACAGTAATAGTACAATAGTACATATAGTACATATAGTATAGTATGTTACAGTATATACTCAAGTACCAGTACAGTCACAGTCTATACGTACATATAGTACATTATAGTTGGCAGTACAGTATCGTACAGTATAGTATATATAGTATAGTACAAGTTCGTCGGATAGTACAGTATATTAACATTATAGGCAGTACAGTATAATACAGTAATAGATATAGTATCTAATATGGTATATCTAGTACGTTATCGTACATATAGTCCAGTATAGTAAGTAACAGTACAATTATAGTCATACCGCAAGTATATTACAGTAAAATAGTACAGTATAGTACTATATGTACAGTATATAACAGTATAGTACAGTAATAGTATAGTATAGTAATAGTACAGTATGTACAGTAATGTATAGTCTTAACAGTACAGTATAGTAGAGTAAATAGTAACCATAGAGTACAGTACAGTACCGTATAGTTGCAGTACAGTATAGTAACAGTATAGTATATTATATTATAAGTAACAGTAATCGTACAGTATAAGTACAGTATGTACAGTACAGTAACATTATAGTTTCAGTACAGTAACAGTATAGTACAGTATATACAGTACAGTATAGTACAGTTAGTATAGTATAGTACAGTATACGTTACAAGTATAGTTTATGGTATCGTCTAGTACGTATAGTATAGTATAGTAAAGTATAGTACAGTATAGTACTAGTACAGTCAAATAGTACAGTATAAGTAAGTATAGTATAGTACAGTTATAGTCCCGTAATATACGTATAGTATGTACGTCTAGTACCAGTCATAGTACAGTTTAGTACATATGATACACAGTATAGTCCAAGTATAGGTACAAGTATAGGTACGTTATAGTCACGTATAGTCCGTATAGTACCGTACAGTCAGTACGTATAGTATAGTATAGTACAGTAATGTACATAATAGTAATGGTATAGTAATAGTACAGTAAGTATAGTATGTAAAGTATAGGTCAGTAAGTATGTAACAGTATAGTCCAGTATCGTATATAATCGTAAATAGTACAGTTTATATTACAGTATATTAACAGTATAGTATAGGTACAGAGATCAGTACAGTATAGTTAGTACAGTATAGTAACAGAATAGTACAGTATAGTACGTTAGTACAGTCTAGTAACAGTATAGTACAGTCTGTTTTTACATTATATACAGTATAGTACCGTTAGGTACAGTTAAGTATGTACAGTATAGTACAGTCATAGTATAGTACAGTAACAGTCATGTCACGGTAAATAGTAAGTGTACAGTATAGAACAGTCCAGCATATATCGGTACAGTACGTTACGTAATAGTCACGTATGTATATTATAGTATGTATAGTACAGTAACAGTATAGTAATAGTCCAGTATAGTATAGTATAGTACGTATAGTCAGTATGTCACCTACAGTATAGTACAGTATAGTATAGTACAGTAACAGTAATGTTGAGTAATATCCAGTACAGTATAGTTAGTAAGTATAGTACAGTATAAGTATGTCATAGTCAAGTATAGTCTAGTATAGTAACGTACCCTTAATAGTACAGTACGTACAGTATGTACAGTCATCGTCACAGGATAGTACAGTATCGTAAGTACGTATATATAGTACTATAACAGTATAGTAAATAGTACAAGTCTAGTCATCGTTATAGTACAGTACAGTATAGTACATTACAGTATCTTACATTTATAGTACCGTAACGTACCGATAGTAAAGTACAGTATAGTACATATAGTGCGTACATAATAAGTAACGTATAGGTATAGTAATAGTATAGTACAGTCATAGTACTATAATAACAGTATAGTACAGTATAGTACAGTATATGAATCATATAATACAGTAATATATAGTATATTATAGTATAGTTTACGTATAGTAACGTATGTACAGTACAGTACCTTATGTTCAATACAGTACGTATAGTCCAGTATGTCCCGTATAGTATCGTAATAGTCATAGTCACATTCAATATACCGTACAGTATAGTATGTAAATACGTACAGTATAGTAACGTATAGTATAGAATCGTAACAGTACAGTATAGTAAGTAAAGTTACATTATAGTACAGTAACAGTACAAACAGGTTTACATAAAAGGGTTGGGGGCAGTACAGTAATATTACAGTTATCTTATAGTACCGTATGTACAGTAAATAGTACCAGTATAGACAGTATAGTCACCGTAAGTCACTTATAGGTTTTCAGTAAACAGTTACAGTATAGTACAGTATGAACAGTAACCGTATATAACAGTATAGTAACAGTCTAGTACACAGTAATAGTAGCATATGATATTATAGTAACATTCGCTCGTACAGTATAGTTAAAAGTCATGTATAGTATAGTACAGTACCTACAGTACAGTATAGTATAGTATTTAATGTATAGTATAGTACAGTAATAGTATAGTAATGTAAAGTATAGTATAGTATGTATGTAATAGTACGTATCGTACAGTACAGTATAGTTCTAGTAAATACGTACAGTAAATGTAACAGTCTAGTACAGTATATACAGTAAGATAGTATAGTATGTAACAGTAACAGTATAGTACAGTACAGTATGGTACAGTAATAGTACAGTACAAGTACAGTATCGTATAGTATAGTCTAAGTACCGTATATTACAGTATGTATAGTAAATAGACAGTATATACGTAATCTTATAGTTAGTATAGTACAGTAACAGTACAGTATGTAACCGTATAGTAATTATAGTACAGTACATTAAACAGTATACGTGGCAGTACAGTAAATCAGTCAGTATAGTCTATATGTAATAGTACGTCAGTACAGTATAGTGACAGTTCAAGTACATTATCGTACATACAGTATAGTACAGTATAGTCCAGTACAGTACAGTACAGTATAGTACAGTATAGTACAGTAATAGTACAGTATAGTCCTTAATCAGTACGTACAGTACTTAACATTCACCGTAAGTATAGTCTATTAATATACAGTATGTACCGTAATTACATTATAGTCAACAGACAGACGTGCAGTAAACATCTGTATAGTAAAAATCAGTTAGTAAGTTCAGTATACCGTCCAGTATTAGTAACAGTATAGTAATGTATCGTAAAATTACTACCGTAAGTATAGTAACATTCTGTACACGAATAGTACACTAGTAAGTACAGTACAGTATGTGCCGTCACAGTCATATAACCGTATAGTCAATAAGTTCAGTATAGTACGTACAGTAACAGTATAGTATCGTATGTAGTAGTAACAGTATAGATCCCAGTACAGTACAATATCGTACATACAGTACAGTATAGGCAGTACAGTATAGTACATATAGTTAAAACAATCTGTACAGTACGTCAAGTACAGTAACGTATAGTACAGTAATAAGTCCAATCTAGTCCATTAAGTCAGTATGTGCAGTACAGTATAGTACATATATACAAGTACAGTATAAAGTACAATTAGTACATACAGTATAGTACAAGTAACAGTATATTACAGTATGTAAATATAGTAACAGTACAGAATAGTATTAGTTACAGTATGTACAGTATGTATAGTACGTCTAGTCAGTACAGTATAGTACAGTACGTATAGTACAAGTATAGTATAGTAACAGTACTAGTACGTATAGTATAGTTACAGTATCGACAGTGGTAAAGTATGTAAGTATATTCTAATACAGTATAGTATAGTCACAGTACAGTATAGTACAGATAAGTAACGTACATAACAGTATAGTCCGTAGTCATAGTACAGTATAGTCAGTACAGTAATAGTTAAGTATAGATCAGTATAGTAATAGTATATATAATACAGGAATAGTAAAGTAGTACAGTATAGTACAGTAATAGTGAGTACAGGTAAAGTAACAGACAGTACAGTATAGTATAGTACAGTATAAGTATAGTACGTATAGTATAGTAACTGAAATATACAGTGTATAGTCATAGTTATAGTATAGTAAATATACAGTTAAGTATAGTACAGTACAGTAATAGTACAGTATCGTCCATTACAGTAAAGTAAATATAGTAAAACATACGTCATATAATAGTACGTATAGTACAATATATTACAGTACCAGTATAGCATAGTACCGTAATAGTACATTATAGCATATCTAGTAAAACCCAGTAATAGCACAGTACGGTACAGTATAGTCCCATATAGTACAGTACAGTAAGTCATATACCAGTATATTACAGTATAGTATAGTACAGTATAGTACACATGGTATAGTAAAGTCAGTATAGTACAGTATGAATGGTAATAGTACAGTATAGTACAGTATGTAGGTATAGTCTAGTCACAGTATAGGTATAGTATAGTACAGTATAGTCAAGTATATATAGTCCGTTATGTACGTAGAGTAATAGTATAAGTATAGTGACAGTATAGTACAGTATCGTAACAGTAATAGTTATATACAGTAGTAATAGTACAGTACGTAACAGTAAGTACATTATGTCAGTCTAGTACAGTATAGTACAGTTAGTACATATAGTACAGATAGTACAGTAAGTACAAGTATAAGTACAAGTTTCGTACCAGTATAGTATAGTACGTAAGTACGTATAGGGTTTAATCGGTAACAGTACCGATGTACGGGTATATATGTACATTATAGAAACAGTACAGCATAGTATATCCATTAACAGTACAGTATGTACAGTTCTAATAGTATAGTTAGTATAGTACAGTAACAGTCTAGGAGTACAGTATAGTTATCGTCTAGGACAAGTATAGTACAGTATAGTACAGTTAATTAGTAACAGAAAGTTTATTATAGTAAGTACCTACAGTATAGTTAAGTACAGTACAGTATCAGACTTAGTACAGTATAGTACAGCAGTAAAGTATAGTACGTATAGTAAGTATAGTACAGTACAGTATAGTACAGTAATAGTACAGTATAGTAACAGTATAAGTAAACAGGATAGTCTATAACAGTTGTAAATAGTATAGTACATGTTACAGTATAGTACGTATAGTACAGTATAGTAACCGTAAGTTACATAAGTATAGTACAGTCTAGTACAGTAGTCTAGTAAATAGTACGTAAGTAAATAGTAATAGTTCGTAAATGTAAGTACCAGTACAGTATCGTAACAGTTCTAGTATCTAAACTAGTAACAGTAATAGTACCATTATATCTACAGTACATACAAGTATCGTATGTACAGTATAGTACATTATAGTGCATACATCAAATAGTACAGTATCGTATAGTATAGTATAGTACAGTAATAGTCAGTTATATAAACAGTATAAGTACGTATCGTAACATTATTAGTGCAGTACAGTATAATACAGTATAGTATAAGTAAAGTTAGTATAGTACAGTATAGTCACAGTAATAAGTACAGTCCAGTCATTCTAGTTCAGTAACAGTACAGTATAGTCCAGTATAGTACAGTAAGGTATAGTACGTAATAGTTACAGTATGTACAGTTACAGTATAGTAAATAGTTACGTACATTATAGTACAGTATAGTACAGTATAGTATAGTCATGTACAGTAAGTATATAGAGTTTATTACATTCATGTAACCCGTACAGTAATAGTGCAGTACAGTATGTCACAGTATGTAAGTACAGTATAGTCCAGTATAGTAACAGTATAGTACAGTATAGTACAGTACATTACATTTATAGTCTACAGTACCGTATAGTCCAGTAATAGTACAGACATAAATAGGTACAGTATCTACAGTAATAGTATATAATATCATATAGTACAGTTAGTATAGTAAAAATAGTTTAACAGTAATAGTCAGTATAGTACAGTCTGTAAAATAGATAGTCCAGTACAGTAACAGTAACAGTATCGATAGTAAAGTATGGTCATAGGTCTAGTAAGTATAGTATAGTATATACGTAGATATAGTCTAGTCACATAGTTGTCCAGTCTAGTACAGTAAGTAATAGTATATATAGTAAACCGTTCGTAAAGTAAGTACGTATAGTACACTAGAAATAGTTAAATTCACCGTTACAGTATGTCAGTACAGTATAGTCCGTAATAGTACAGTAACAATTACAGTCATATTATGTATACGTACAGATATCGTACAGTATAGTAAGTAAATGTACAGTATAGTACAGTATGTAATAGGACAGTCCAGTACAGTACGTTTACAGTATTTGTACAGTAATATATTAGAGTAATACAGTACAGTATAGTGGCGTACATTATAGTACGTATAGTTCTAGTATAGTAAATAGTACATATAGTACCAGTTACGTACGTTTCAGTATCATATCGTACATTACATTATAGTACAGTAGTACAGTACAGTACAGTACATTTACGTACGTATAGTACAGTATAGTACAGGAAGTACAGTATAAGTACATTATATACCGTAAACAGTACGTACATTTACAGTATAGGATAGTTATAGTATAGTGTACAGTACATAGTACGTATCTACCATTATAGTACAGTAACAGTACATGAGTCACTTATAGGTAATAGTAATATTATATATAGTGCGTCATAGTACAGTATAGTACGTATCGTACCGTCAAAAGTCCAGTATATATGTATAAGTCATACTACGTCTATTATCAGTACAGTATATACAGTATAGTACAATATAGTACAGGTACCGTACGGATGCAGTTACATGTATAGTACGTATGTACAATATAGTAGTATAGTACAGTAACCGTACAGTATAGTATAGTATGTAACAAGTAATAGTACGTATAGTAACAGTACAAGTTAAACAATATAGTCCCTTACAGTACAGTATAGTGCAGTACAGTATAGTACAGTATAGTACAATATATTAAACAGTACAGTCATAGTACAGTCAACAGTAAAGTACAGTATGCAAAATATATACAGTACGTACAGTATGTGCAGTACAGTATAGTACAGTATAGTAAACAGTAGTATAGTACAAATATAGTCAGTACAGTATAGTACCGTACAGTATGTACAGTATAGTACAATATAGTACATACAAAAATACGTATAGTACAGTTATAGTACATATAGTAATGCTACAGTAATAGTACAGTACAGTATATTCACAGTATAAGTTAGTACTATGTACAGTATAGTAATAGTACTTTCTAGTACAGTACAGTAATAGTTACAGTATAGTCTAGTACAGTAATCTAGTAACAGTCTAGTATAGTCTATAGTACAGTGTAGTCATAGTCTAGTAGAGTATAACTCCAGTCATAGTAATAGTACGTACAGTAATATTACCGGTAAGTACAGTACAGTACAGTAACAAGTATAGTACAGTATAGTATAGTAATAGTCCTATACAGTATAGTATAAACAAAAAATTTTTACAGTACGTAAATAGTACCGGTATAGTCAGTACAAGTACACGTACAGTACTACAGTATGTATAGTAAGTATAGTAAGTACAGTATAGTTAGTACTGAATAGTACAGTGTAGTTATAGTAATAGTATAGTCTAGTCTAATCAGTATAGTAAATGTACAGTAACAGTATGTACAGTATAGTACATTACAGTCTAGTACACTCTCGTAACAAGTCCAGTATAATTATAGTACAGTCTAGTAACATATAGTACAGTACCAGTAATCGCCATACAGGTATATTACAGTATACATAGCATAGTACAGTATAGCACAAAAAGTTTTCCTGTAAACAGTAATAGTAACATATCCGTACAGTACAGTATAGTATAGTCCAGTAATAGTACAGTATGTCTCAGTAATAGTACAGTACATTATAGTACAGTACCGTATGTCAGTACAGTATAGTAACAGTATAGTATCGTAAACAATTATAAGTACAGTAACAGTACAGTGTAGTACGTCAATCGTACAGTACAGCATAGTACAAGTACAGTATGTACAGTACGTAATAGTCTCGTCATTAATAGTAATAGTAATATTAATGTTTAGTAACAGTATAGTAGAGTAACATATCGTAAATCTAGTTACCGTGTAGTAATCAGTATGTATATACAGTATGTATAGTAAAACAGTACAGTATAGTACATTATAGTACAGTAACCAGTACATAGTCACATATCTACATTACCGTAATAGTATAGTACAGTATAGTACAATATAAGTAACAGTACAGTATACATATCCAGTTATACTTCCAGTATATAGTATAGTACAGTTCATAGTATATAGCATAGTACGTAATAGCACAGTTAAACAGTAACAGTGAGTAACAATAGTACAATATATAAGTCAGTTATAAGTAACAGTATAGTATAGTATAGTACTAAGTACAGTATCGTACAGTACATATAGCCACAGTACATCGTAATAGTACAGTACGTAATAGCCGTACAGTATCGTATGTACAGTAACAGTATAGTATAGTAAACAGTATAATACAGTATCGCACAGTCCGTACAGTATCTTAAATATAGTACAGTATAGTATAGTACAGATGTACAGTGTAAGTATAGTCACGTACAGTATGCATAAGTACAGTCATAGTATCGAGTAAAGTAAAAAGTTTCACAGTTTTAGTAACTCGGCATGTACCGTATAGCACGTACAGTCACAGTCATAGTACAATATGTAAACAATATAGTCTAGTAAACAGTATAGTACAGTATAGTATAGTACCAATTACAGTATAGTAATAGTAACAGTAATAAATACAGTATAGCACCGTAAGTACCGTACTATTAAAATATAGTTCAGTACCCAGTATAGCACAGTAACAGTATAGTAAGAGTCATACAGTATAGTATAGTACGTAAATCAACAGTATACACCGTACCCGTAAACAGTATTGAAAATGTCGTACAGTATAGTATAGTACAGTGTAGTATCGCTTAAGTACCGTAGAATCAGTCACAGTTATAGTCATGTGGTAAATACATTATTAGTTTAGTATAGTACGTATGTCAATAATCAGTTATAGTATAGTACAGTACCAGTACAGTACAGTATAGTAAGTAGAGTAACAGTAAGTACCCTACAGTAACAGTACAGTATAGTATAGTACAGTATAGTAATAGTAAACGTATAGTATAGCTAAGTATAGTACAGGTATAGTAATAGTACAGTAAAGTACAGTATAGTACATATGTTAGTAACAGTTAAATAGTAAATAGTAACAGTACAGTATAGTACAGTATAGTACAGTACAGTATAGTAACAATTAGTACAGTAAGTATAGTAAATAGTACAGTAAAGCGTCACAATATAGTAACAGTACCGTAAGCCATAGTCCAGTATATATCAGTCACAGTATATATAGATGTAACGTATAGCACAGTACAGTACATATAGTACAGTTAGTAGTACTGTATATACAGTTAGTACATTATAGTAACAGTGTCGTATAGTATAATATAATACGTATAGTAAGAGTACAGTACCGTAATGTCAGTTGTACAGTACCTTATAGTAACCAATATAGTACATTACAGTATCAGTCAATAGTACGTAATAGACATATGTACAGTACGTATACATAGTACAGTATGTACAGTTATGTATATACGTATAGTATAGGCAAGGTACAGTAATAGCCAGTACAGTACAGTATATTAACAATAAGTAACAATATAGTATAGTACGTAAGTACCGTATAGTTAGTCTAGTAAAAATAGTCAGTAATAGTACAGTACAGTATAGCAAACCGTACAGTATAGTACAGTACAGTACTAGCACAGTAACATATAGTATAGTCATCCGTATAGTATAGTACAGTATAATACAAGTATAGCCACAGTACAGTACAGTATATTAAATATAGTACAGTATAGTAATACAGATGGTCAAGTGGTCGATAGTACAGTACATATAGCATAGTACAGTAAGTACAGTATAGTCATAGAACAGTTTTAGTATATCAAGTACAGTAGAGCAACAGTACAGTACGTATCTAGTAAATATGTACAATATCGTATAGTACCGTATAGTACAAGGATAGTAGGTCATACAGTCATGTATCGTACAGTATAATACAGTATAGCACCTAACGTACAGTAAAATTAAAATCTGTTCCGTACATTATAGCACAGTAACGTATAGTATAGTAAAGTAAAAGTAATGTGATAGTCAGTATAATCACAGTATCACACAGTCACTCACCGTAATTTAAAATTAGTACAGTATGTAGTACGTGGTAGTTATTCCAGTACAGTAATAATACAGTACAGTAGGATGCGTTAAACTGGGGTAGTTTTAACATTAAGTTTTATAGGTAAAACATATAGTATAATACAGTAATGTATAGTACAGTACAGTACAGTACAGTCTAGTACAGTAATAGTAACGTACAGTACAGTAACAGTAACAGACAGTATAATATAAGTACCGTTAAGTATAGTCACAGTACTAGTAATAGTAAGAGTATAGTACAGTTATAGTATAGTACAGTACATCGACAGTAATAGTAAAGTATAGTACTAGTACAGTTATAGTAACGAGTGTTATGTAAATCAGTATAGTATAGTACCGTACCGTAATATTACAGTAATAGTACAGTACATATAGTACAATACTAGTACAGTACCGTATGTATAGTTAAGAAGTACAATACTAGTACAGTTAACCGTTAGCATGCTACAGTATAGTAACAGTATAGTATAGTACAGTATAGTAATAAGCATATAACAGTATGCAAGTACAGTACCAGTATCGTACAATATAGACAATATAGTATAGTACAGTAAGTACGTAATAGTATAGTAATAGTAATAGTAGTCCAGTTATAGTACAGGTACAGTATAGCACCAGTACAATATAGTAACCGTAGTAATAGCACGTACAGTAAGTACAGTACAGTATAGTATAGTACAGTAAATACATTATAGCACAGTACAGTATATTAAATATAGTACAGTTAAGTATAAGTAAACAGTCAATGGTAATACAAGATAAACGTGTAGTATGTCAGTACAGGTATCCTAGTCCATAATAGTACAGTAAAATAGTCTAGTACAGTAATAGTAATAGCCATAGTACAGTATAGCACAGTACAGTACGTATAGTACAATATATTACCTATAGTAACCTATAGTTACTAGTACAGAAATAGTACATTATAGTATAGTCATTACAGTATAGTATAAGTACAGTATAATACTTATAGCACAGTTTACCGTAAGTTATATTAAATATAGTAAGTAATAGTAAGTACAGTGTAGTATGTACCCAGTACATTAAATAATCCCGTAACAGTATAGTATAGTTTAATACATTCGAGTTTTAGTATGTCACAGTTCGTATGTACATCATACCATAGATTAATAGTAACAGTACAAGTCGTAAGAGTATGTAACAGTAGAGTATAGTAGAGTACAGTATATATAATAGTTTTAGTATAGTATAGTATAAGTCATAGTACAGTACAGTAAATGTACAGTATATACTAGTATAATACAGTATAGTTTAAGTATAGTACGTACAGTACAGTATGTAAAGTATAGTACAGTACAGTAGAGTCAGTATCAATAATTAGTAGACATTATCATACAGGAATGTAACAGTAAAGTACAGTTCAGTATCGTCTCGTATCGTAAATAGAGTACAGTACCGTATAGTCCAGTCTCGTAAGGTATAGTACAGTAACAGTATAGTAAAGTACAGTATAAGTACATTGTATTAAATATACAGTATAGTATAGTACAATATAGTACCAGATAGTACAGTACAGTACAGTACAAGTACCGTACAGTATAGTACAGTAATAGTAACAGTATATACCGTATCGTACAGTACAGTAATGTAACCAGTACAGTACGTCTTGTCGTATAGTTAATAGTAAACAGTATAGTACTTTTTAGTATGTACAGTACAGTACAGTTTATACAGTACAGTACATATAGTACAGTCATAGTCAGTACAGTTTGTACAGTAATAGTGACAGTAATAGTAAGTATAGTAATAGTCCAGTTTTTAGTACGTATAGTACAGTACAGTTAAGTTAGTATGTAAGTACATGTATAGTATAGTACAATATAGAATTATAACAGTAATAGTACATATCGTACAGTAATATGTAGTATCGTCAGTACAGTATGTAGAGTCCAGTATGTATTGTAATATTAACAGTAATAGTACGTATAGTACAGTATAGTATATTTACAGTACGACGTATAGTACCGTAATAGTGGTAGTAAAGTCCACCAGTAAAGTATAGTCGAGTAAACAGTATAGTAATTGTAATAGTAACAGTTATAGTAAAAGTAGTCACAGTATAAGTAATCGTACAGTTATTTTAAACAAACACAGTAGAGTACGTCTATACAGTAATAGTACAGTCATAAGTACGTAAAGTTAGTAGGTACGGTATAGTATTTGTATAGTTACAGTATAGTACCGTATAGTATAGTACAGTATAACAGTATAGTACAAGTAATATACAATATAGTAATTGTATAGTACATATAAGTTAGCAGTATAGGTCAGTACTGTTATAAACTAGTAGCAGTATAGTATTGCTCATCGTATAGTACGTCTAGTACATAACAGTATAGTATAGTACAGTATAGTACAGTATAGTATTGTACGTATAATACAAGTATAAGTCTATATAGTCACCGTAAACATAAACAGTAATAGATAGTATAGCACCTGTCCCATCCATTTCCAACCTCGTCAAAGCAATACCCACATCTCCTGCCTAACTGTTTGATCCAGAGGAGCAAAAACAAAAAACCACCAAATTTATGAAGGGGAAAAAAATGCTTCCCTGACTCCAAGTAGAGATGGACGAACTTCCGAAAGTTCAGTCCGATAAAACTTTGGAACTATATGGAAAACGGACCCAATAAAGTCAATGAGAGTCAAATAGTTCGAAAAAATTTGAATGAATAACAATTTAAAATATTAATGGTAACTTAATGTAAAATGGGTGGGAACCTGGGAAATGGTCTTGGGCAACCGCACACGCATGCACACGCATGCACACGCACTTTCACAAAATGTTTTTTATTCCACGCTCGTTACTTCGAGCTCCCCATACGATTTTTGATAATTTATCCCTAAACGATTCGAAAGCGTTTCGATTTTTCAATTTTGTAATTATCGAAGTTTTGACGTCCGAGACATCTGGTCCGGGATTGGTTCGAGAATTGTGGAGTCCATTGAAACTCGATAGTTCGGCTCGAACTCCAAGTGTCCTGGAAAATTTTCCCTGGACCACTCTACTTATGTATCATACCAGTAACTTTTAACATTCCTTGTTTGTAGAAACCTCAATCCGCTTTTTTATTAACCTGACCCAATGACCTCCAAACAACGTCCCACTGGAGACAGTTCCATAGCTTTTACCGTTCCTCACAGTTGACCCACCCTTTCCCCTCTCGTTAATGTATCAATACCATAACTGTACATTCCTTGTTTTGTAGAAACTCCATCCACTTTTTTATTAAACTTGACCAATGACCCTGGCCATAACAACGTCCCCTGGGACAACAGTTTTCATAGCTTTTACTTGTTCTTTACGTGCCAACCCTTTTTCCCAACTTCCTACTTTCTGTATCAACTACCAGTAACTTGTAAACATCCTTGTTTGCGAAACTCATCCCAGCTTTTTATAACTGAACCAATTGAACCTGCCATAACCAACGTCCACTGGAAACAGTTCCATAGCTTTTACGTTCTCACAAGTTGACAAACCCTTTATTCCCAACTCTACTTGATGTAGCAATACCAGGATATGTACAACATTCCTTGTTTGTAAGAAACTCACCACTTGTTATTTAAACTGAACCAATAACCGGCCAATACAAAGTCACTGGGAAGACAGTTCCCATAGCTTTTTTTACCGTTTCTCACAAGTGAAACCCTTTCCCAACCTAACTTTTATGTATCATTACAGTACTTGTAACATTCCTTGTTTGTAGAAACTCATCCAACTTTTATTAAACGACCAATGACTCCAATAACAACGTCCAACTGGAAGACCTTTCCCATACTTTACCGTTCTCCCCAGTGAAAACCCCTTTCCCAACCTACTTTATGTATCATTACCAGTAACTGTACCCTTCCCTTGTTTGGCAAGAAACTCCCAATCCAGCTTTTTTCTTAAACTACCACTGAACCTCCATAACACGTCCACTGGAACGACCGTTTTCATAGCTTACCGTTCTTCACGTGACCCAAAACCCTTTTCCAACTCTTACTTTATGTCTCATACCAGTAACTTGTAACCATTCCTTGTTTGTAGAAACTCCTCCAGCTTTTTATGAACCGACCAATGAACCTGCCATAACAACGGCCACTGAGACAGTTACTAGCTTTATCCGGTCTCACGTGACAAACCCTTTCCCAACCCTACTTTATGTAATCAATCCATAACTTGTACTTCCTTGTTTTTTTTGTAGACACTCTCCCGCTTTATTAAACTGACCATGAACCTGCCATACCACGTCCACTGGGAAGACCGTTCCCATAGCTTTATCCGTCTCACGTACAAACCCTTTCCCAACTCTACTTTAATGTATCAATACCATAAACGTGTAACAATTCCTTGTTTTGTAAGAAACTCATCCCGCTTTTTTATTAAACTGATCGACTGAACCTGCCATAACAACGTCCACTGTAAGACAGTTCCATAGCTTTTACCGTTCTCACCGTGACAACCCTTTCCCAACTCTACTTTTATGTGTGTCCAATACCTAACTTGTAACATTCCCTTGTTTGTAGAAACTCATCCCGCTTTTTATTAACTGAATCATGACCTGGCCCATTAACAATGTCACTGGAAGACAGTTCCATAGCTTACCGTTCTCACGTGGACAAAACCCCTTTTCCCAACTCTTGACTTTATGTTCAATACCATTAAACTTGTAACTTCCTTGGTTTGTATAAACTCATCAGCTTTTTTTTTTTAAACTGACTATGAACCTGCCCATACCACATCCACTGGAAGACAGTTTCCATAGCTTTAAACCGTTCTCACGTGACAAACCCTCCCCACTCTACTTTATGTATCAATACCAGTAAGATTACTTCCCTACACTGTAGTATGTGTTGGTTTTATAGTCAGACACAGATTACTTCCCTACAATGTAGTATATGTTGGTTTTACTACACTGTAGTATATGTTGGTTTTATAGTCAGACACAGATTACTTACCTACGCTATAGTACATGTTGGTTTTATAGTCAGACACATATTACTTCCCTACACTGTAGTGTATGTTGGTTTTACTACACTGTAGTATATGTTAGTTTTACTACACTGTAGTATATGTTGGTTTTATAGGCAGACACAGATTATTTCCCTACTCTATGGTATATGGTGTTTTTATAGTCAGATACAGATTACTTCCCTACTCTATACTCTAGTTGATAGAGCAGTATCCTTGCTCTATGGTACATAGTAGAATCTTGAGAACACAGATAACCTCTTCTCTTTAAAGGGCCCACACTAGGCATCAATATTCTGAACAATCTGAAGAATTTGATTGAATTATCAAGGCCTTTTTTGGGGGTTTTGATAGACCGATTAGCGATATCGATTGGTGATTGGACATGATGGAAAATTTCCCATCTACCCCATTTATCAGAACGAGACCTTCCATAGTTTCCAGCTGAAGATCGCTGACGCAAGGTGGGGAGTTTCGATTGGCTCTTCTGATTGGAATTTTCAATAATTTCGCCCAATCAAAAATCCAATCGGAAAAATATTGGGCCATGTATGGCCTTAAGATTCAGCACTGACTGTAATATAAGGCTTGAAGTTAGGCTTGCTCCTCATCACTGTCTTCGAACCAGTTATGTACTTGCTCTGAATGTGAACTATATTACTTTATATCCACCAATAGTCACGTGGTACCATAACCATAAATAAATCTTAATCGTTTCCATCCGCCCTGCATGATGTAATGGGGGAAACTTCCTGGCAGGATCATCTTCTACAAGATCTTGTACTGTGGAGTCCCGAGATACCATAACACACAATCACTCCACCACATCTTCACTGAGGGTCAGAAGGTCCGTGATTAGGAGCTCGAGCTCTGAAAATGAAGGTCTGGAATCAGGCTGCCTCCGCCAGCACATACTCATAATGTAGGAAATGTTTTCAGGAGATTCACACGGGGCCTCTAGAGGTTTCCCTTCTAATAATTCTTCTACGTACTGCCCAGGGGATTTATCTGTGGAAAGCAGGAAAGTCCATGTGAGATGGGAGGCGCAAACAGACTTACTTACTGGAAACAACATTAAAGGTGTTTATCATAGAGCTTTTAATGATGGTCTCTATTCCTTCCGGTTCCATAAGCCCTGATAAATACACTGACCTAATTAACCTGTCTCCATAGTCAAGCCTCTCCATCCCCCTTATTAATTTAGTTATAAAGTTATAACTTGTCTAATCTGCCTGCATATTCAAGCCCCTCCATTCCCCTTATTAATTTAGTTATAAAGTTATAACTTGTCTAATCTGCCTGCATATTCAAGCCCCTTCATTCCCCTTATTAATTTAGTTATAAAGTTATAACTTGTCTAATCTGCCTGCATATTCAAGCCCCTCCATTCCCCTTATTAATTTAGTTGCCCTTCTCTGAACTGCTTCCATTTCCAAGATGTCCCTTTTGTATATGGGATTCCAAAACTGCACCGCATATTCCAAATGAGGCCTTACCAGTGCCTTGTAAAGAGGGAGAATAATATTTTTCTCCCTTGAATCTATTCCCCTCTTTATACAAGACAATATCTTGCTAGCTCTAGCGGTTGCTACCTGGCATTGTTTGCTACAGCTAAGTCTGTTATCTACCAGAACCCCCAAATCTTTTCCCATTACAGATTCACTTAACACAGAGTTATTTATGGTGTAGGGGGCACAGGGTCAGATTTCCCATTAGACACATACGTGTGGCTGAAAATCTCTCACCCCATTTGATCCCTTTTCATGCACTTTCATTTGCACTGGACACTCCCTGCCTTACAGGCCATGGGACATCTTTATCCTCAAAGTCTGATAACGAACCTTGATATTGGGCAGTGAAACGACCGCTAGTAACAGTTATTTATACGATGGCACCGCGCAGCATCGCTGTATCGATGTTAATGATGTGAGACCCCCCTGTTAATAGTATTGGCATCTTGTTTACTGTATACTTACTTTGGAAGGGCATCTGGCCGTAGGTAACAATCTCCACCAGGAGGACCCCAAATGACCACACATCAGATTTGCTGGAGTATTTCTGACATTGAAAAATCTCTGGTGCCATCCACTTGATAGGAATTTTGGCATCTAAAATAAAGAGACGGGTGGGACATAGATCACAGAAACTGACCAATGGACACCAAAGGACTTAATGATTGACAGGACACCCTGTAAATTACCAATACTTATGGTGACTGACGTGCTGTCCATAAAACGCGCCAGGCCAAAGTCTCCAATCTTACAGGACAATGTGGCAGACAGAAGAATATTATCCGCACGTAGGTCTCTGTGCACACAGTGATTCTCCTCCATGTAACTCATCCCCTGGGTGATCTAAGGAGGCAAAACACAAACCACAGACAGTCATAATAGAGGACTAAATCTTTATATAGACACAGAACCGCTCAGTTACTTCTAATACCCTTATAATTTACAGTAGGGGATACATTATCCTTATAATACATGAGTGGTACCCAGAGTTCCCTGTATAACTCCGTCTGTGTCCTTGGACCTTTATATAGACACAGAACTCCTCAGTGACTTCTAATATCCTTATAATTTACAGT
>JAACNH010000826.1:0-134794 GCA_019447015.1 Hymenochirus boettgeri | reverse complement strand
GAGAACATCCCCACTAGCACAGAGCTGAGAACATCCCCACTAACACAGAGCTGAGAACATCCCCACTAGCACAGAGCTGAGAACATCCCCACTAGCACAGAGCTGAGAACATCCCCACTAGCACAGAGCTGAGAACATCCCCACTAAATCAGAGCTGAGAACATCCCCACTAGCACAGAGACGAAGGCTAAAGAAATGAAACATCTCAGAGGAGCCCTTAAAACTTGTGGATATCCAGACTGGGCCTTTGTCAAAAGAAGTAGAAGGAAAGAAAAGAACACGAATACCAACAGTGAAGGGGAAAAGCAAGACAGGAGGAAGAACTTGGTCATCCCATATGTAGCAGGGGTCTCCGAGAAACTAAGAAGAGTTTTCAAAAACCATTGTATCCCTGTCTGCTTTAAACCGAGCAACACGCTGAGGCAGCAATTGGTACATCCGAAAGACCCAATAACGAAACACAAGGAAAGCGACATCATATATGCAGTGCAGTGAATAGTGACATCATATACGCAGTGCAGTGCAGTGAAGAGTGACATCATATAAGCAGTGCAGTGAAGAGTGACATCATATACGCAGTGCAGTGAAGAGTGACATCATATACGCAGTGCAGTGAAGAGTGACATCATATATGCAGTGCAGTGAAGAATGCTCTGATTTGTATGTGGGGGAGACCAAACAGCAACTGCATCAACGTATGGCCCAGCACAGAAGAGCCAATTCCTCGGGTCAGGACTCAGCCGTGTACCTGCATCTTAAGGATAAAGGACATACCTTTGAAGATTGTAATGTTAACATATTGGCGAAGGAATGTGACTGGTTCAAGAGAGGTGTTAAGGAGGCCATTTATGTGAAAATAAAGAAACCAAGCCTAAATAGAGGTGGGGGGGTTCGACACCAACTGTCTGCCATGTACAATGCTGTTTTAACACCTTACTCTGGGCGTTCCTATAACACCTCGTAGCCACTATCTAATCACACCCTTAACACCTGGCTGTGATATGCTAATTGGGATTTTCCAGGGTACATAATTGCCACAGATTCTTGTACAAGTCATTCTGAATTGAGAGATCCAGTCGGATGACTAGCGAAACGTCTTCAAGAACTAAACTTCAAGTCCAGTTGATCTAATTGAATACAACAGATAAATGTAATAACATATAATATAACATAATGTATATTTAAACAAATCATCTACATACATGTGATACAACATATAACATATGACATGATATGAAATATAAGACTGTACTGTTGGTCCATGTCACTGCAGTTATTTGACCGGGAGCTGTGCGTTCGCCAGTTGAGGTACTCGGGGATGATGGAGACAATTCGCATTCGCAGGGCAGGGTATCCGATCCGCTACACCTTCGTGGAGTTCGTAGACCGGTACAGAGTGTTAATGCCGGGGGTGAAACCTGCGTATAAACAGGTACAAGGACAGGATTGTGAAGGTTCCCATTCAGGTACAAGGACAGGATTGTGAAGGTTCCCATTCAGGTACAAGGACAGGATTGTGAAGGTTCCCATTCAGGTACAAGGACAGGATTGTGAAGGTTCCCATTCAGGTACAAGGACAGGATTGTGAAGGTTCCCATTCAGGTACAGGGACAGGGTTGTGAAGGTTCCCATTCAGGTACAAGGACAGGATTGTGAAGGTTCCCATTCAGGTACAAGGACAGGGTTGTGAAGATTCCCATTCAGGTACAAGGACAGGGTTGTGAAGGTTCCCATTCAGGTACAAGGACAGGATTGTGAAGGTTCCCATTCAGGTACAAGGACAGGATTGTGAAGGTTCCCATTCAGGTACAAGGACAGGATTGTGAAGGTTCCCATTCAGGTACAGGGACAGGATTGTGAAGGTTCTTATGGGGATTAGAAAACCTTGAAGGTTAAACATTCTAATAATAAAATACATTGTTTTATTTTGGGATAATTACATTATTTGTTATGTTTTATATTAGGATATTTATGGTATTTGGTATGTTTTCTCTTTTGGATAATTACGGTATTTTTCATGGTTACAGGGTGACCTTCGTGGGACGTGCGAACGAATCGCAGAGAGCGTTCTAGGAAAGGATGATGATTGGCAAATAGGCAAAACCAAAATCTTCTTAAAGGTACAGACACCGTTCATCACTGATCTTTCCAATAATCTCATAACCGGGTTTCCCCCTGGTGGAGCCGGGCAGTCTGGGCAGTCACATTTATTGTGACTGTCTACTCTGAAGGTTACGACGGGAATGTCTCTTTCTTGGAGGGTTTCCGCCTCTCGCTACCTTGTCCTTGAATCACTCTCCGATTTCCAGGGAAACATTAATGACATCCTAATAATAACAGGATCGCCCTTCGTCAGGAAGTTTCTGCTGCCAAGGAAACTGAACTTCCATAAACAAGAAGGGAAGGAGGATCCAGGCCACGTTTTCATTATTGTGTCATTATGGTGTCACAGTGCAGCCTGTGTAAATACAATATATCCCATAATCCCTAGGGCAATATGACCTACCCATGACATCATGAAACGGGTAATGTTTAAATGAACACAAGTGATCCTAAATAATAATCTTATATACAGTGTTTTGTGATGTCATTCGTGTTTATTGATGTCACTTGTATAACGATGATGCAGTTTATCTCCATATATATAACATGGGGGAATCGTAGGATTTCATATTGAATAAACCATCTATTTCATTTCAATGAGTCAGTCCTGAGCAGGAGGTTCACTGCCTTGTAATGTGTTTTAGGACCATCACGACATGTTACTGGAGATCGAGAGAGACAAGGCCATCACCGACAAGGTCATTCTTATCCAGAAGGTCGTCCGTGGCTTTAAAGACAGGTGAGACTTAAACCCAATAAATTATTGTTAGTAGTAGTAGTAGTAGTAGTAGTTGTATTAATATTAGTATTATTGTTAGTAGTAGTATTATTATTATTATTATAAATATTTTAATTAGTAGTAGTAGTATTAGCATTATTATTATTAGTATTATTATTAGTATTATTATAAGTATTATTGGTATTATTATTATAAGTAATATTAGTATTAGTATTATAAGTATTAATATTATTCTTAGTATTAGTATTATTAGTATTATAAGTATTATTATTATTATTATAAGTATTATTATTAGTAGTAGTATAAGTATTATTATTATTAGTTGTAGTATTATTTATTATTATTATCAGTCTGTGAGAATGGAGCTGGGCATAGGTAATATTCTAAACATGGAAATACACCAGTACGGCCACTCCCACTAATGTCCATATGTACTCAATTCATCGTCAGTAAGTGCAGTAGTGTGTTAGGTTCCTTTAGCCCATTTAGGGTCAGGTCCCACTATGCGCATTGCATTCCGTTTTCTATTTTGCGTGCATTTTGCGAATCGCAATGTAATTTAAAATATAATAGAAATTGCTAGAATCACTTCCCACTGTATAATTTGTGAATCTATTTAATCCATTGCTTTATCTGCATGCGTGTATGACTTTAAGTCCGTGTCAGAATCACATTTAAACTGCACACGCACGCAAACAGATCAGAAAAACGCATGTCTGTTAATCTGCATACAGACAAAATGCATCGTCCTAAACGCACTCAAAATGGACAATGCAACGCACATAGTGGGACCTTGCCCTACGTCTACCTTATTTAATCACCTAGAGCAACCACCCAGAATGACCCCCAGAACCTATTCTCTTTGTTGCCAGTAGATGGCACAATGCAATACACAAAAAACCCATTCAAAAGGTTCTTACATTGTTCAAGATAAGGACGGTAACTTATTGTTTAATTTTTATTTTAATTCTTTCCTTATCACCCAGACAGTTCGTTTAACCTGCATTTTAATTAAAGAATAAGGGAACCTACCCCGATTCTCATTAATTGAAGAACAGAAAGGAGCAATGGTATCCATTTACAAAGTCTCCAGTTACACTGTATCCATTTACAGTCTCCAGTTACACTGTATCCATTTACAAATCTCCAGTTACACTGTATCCATTTACAGTCTCCAGTTACACTGTATCCATTTAAAAGGGCTCCGTACAATGATCATTACAGTTCCAGTTACACTGATATCATTTACAGTCTCCAGGTACACTGTACATTTAAAATCTCCAGTTACACTGTATCCATTTACAGTCTTCCCAGTTACACTGTATCCATTTACAAAGTCTCCAGTTACACTGTATCCATTACAGTCTCCAGTATACTGTATCCATTACAAGTCTCCAGTTACACTGTATCCATTTACAAAGTCTCCAGTTACACTGTTATAAGGTTACATCTCCGTACAGTTATCCATTACAAAAGTCTCCAGTTTACACTGTATACCATTTCAAAGTCTCCAGTTACACTGTATCCATTTCAAAGTCCCAGTTACACTGTTATCCATTTACAAACGTCTCCAGTACACTGTATCCATTACAAGTATCAGTTCAACTGTAGCCATTTACAAAGTCTCCAGTTTACACTGTATCCATTTACAAAGTACTCCAGTTACACTGTATCCATTTACAAAAAGTCTCCAGTTACACTGTAATCCATTTACAAAGTCTCAGTTACACTGTATCCATTTACAAGTCTCCAGTTACACTGTATCCTTTACAAAGTCTCCAGTACACTGTATCCATTTACAAAGTCTCCAGTTACACTGTATCCATTTACAAGCTCCAGTTACAACTGTATCCATTTACAAAGTATCCCGTACACTGTATCCATGTTACAAGATCCAGTTACACTGTATTCCATTTACAAAGTCTCCAGTTACACTGTATCCATTTACAAAGCTCCAGTACTGTATCCATTTACAAGTCTCCAGTTACACTGTATCCATTACAACAGTCTCCAGTTACAACTGTAATCCATTTACAAAGTCTCCAGTTACAACTGTTTCCATTTACAAATCTCCGTTACACTGTATCCATTTACAAAGTCTCCAGTTACACTGTATCCATTTAAAAGTTCCAGTTACACTGTATCCATTTACAAGTCTCCAGTTACACTGTATCCATTTACAAGTCTCCAGTTACACTGTATCCAATTACAAAGTCTCCAGTACACTGGATCCATTTACAAGTCTCCAGTTACACTGTATCCATTTACAAGTCTCCGTTACACTGTATCCATTTACCAAATATCCAGTTACAACTGTATCCATTTACAGTCTCCAGTACACTGTATCCATTTACAAAGTCTCCAGTTACACTGTATCATTACAAAGTCTCCAGTACACTGTATAATTTACAGTCTCCAGTTACAATGTATCCATTTCAAAGTCTCCAGTACAGTTCATAAGCTCCAGTAATGTATCCATTTACAAGTCTCCAGTTACACTGTATCCATTTACAAATCTCCAGTACACTGTATCCTTACAAGTTCCAGTTACCGTCCATATCTCCATTAACTGTAATCCATTTACAAAGTCTCCTACACTGCCATTACAACGTTCCAGTTAACTGTATCCATTTACAAACGTCTCCAGTTACAAACGTATCCATTTTTACAAAGTCTCCAGTTACACTGTATCCTTTACAAAGTCTCCAGTTACACTGTATCATTACAAAGTCTCCAGTAACTGTATCCATTTAAAAGTCTCCAGTTACACTGGATCCATTTACAAAGTCTCCAGTTACCCCCTGTATCCATTACAAAGTCTCCAGTTACACTGTATCCTTTACAGTCTCAGTACACGTATCCCATTAAAAAGTTCCTACACTGTATCCATTTACCAAGTCTCCAGTTACACTGTATCCTTTACAAGTCTCCAGTTACACTGTATCCATTTACAAGTCTCCAGTTACACTGTATCCATTTACAAAATCCCAGTTCACTGTATCCATTACAAAGTCTCCGTTACACTGTATCCATTTACAAAGTCTCCAGTTACACTGTATCCTTACAGTCTCAGTTACACTGTATCATTTACAATCCATTACATGTATCCATTACAAGTCTCCAGTTACACTGTTTCCATTTACAAATTCCAGTTACCTGTATCCATTTACAAAGTCTCCAGTTACACTGTATCCCATTTAACAAGTCTCCAGTTACACTGTATCCATTTACAGTCTACAGTTACACTGGTTCCATTACAGTCTCAGTTACACTGATCATTACAAGTACATTACTGTATCCATTTACAAATCTCCAGCACTTATCCCATTACAAAGTCTCACCAGTTACACTGTATCCATTTACAAAGTCTCCAGTTACACTGTATCTTTCAGTATCCAGTAACTGTATCCCTTACAGCTCAGTTACACTGTATCCATTTACAAAGTTCTCCAGTACACTGTATCCATTTACAGTCTCCAGTTACACTGTATCCATTACAAATCTCCAGTTACACTGTATCCATTTACAAAGTCTCCAGTTACACTGTATCCATTTACAAAAGTCTCCAGTTACACTGTATCCATTTACAAAGTCTCCAGTTACACTGTATCCATTTACAAAGTCTCCAGTTACACTGTATCCATTTACAGTCTCCCGTTACACTGTATCCATTTACAAAGTCTCCAGTTACACTGTATCCATTTACAAAGTTCCAGGTTACACTGTATCCATTTACAAAGTCTCCAGTTACACTGTATCCATTTACAAAGTCTCCAGTTACACTGTTTCCATTTACAAAATCTCCAGTACCTGTATCCATTTACAAAGTCTCCAGTACACTGTATCCATTTACAAAGTCCAGTTAACTGTATCCCAGTTACAAAAGGTCCGTTACACTGATCCTAAGTATCCAGTTACACTGATTCCATTACAAAGTCTCCAGTTACACTGTATCATTTACATCCAAGTTACTGATCATTAAAGTATCAGTACAGATCCATTACAAAGTCTCCAGTTACACTGTATCCATTTACAAAGTCTCCGTTACAGTATCATTTACAGTCTGACACTGTTTCCATTTACAAAATCTCCAGTTACACTGTATCCATTTACAAAGTCTCAGTTACACTGTATCCATTTACAAAAGCTCCAGTTACACGTATCCATTACAAAGTGTCCAGTTACATGTATCCATTTACCAAAGTTCCAGTTACACTGTATCCATTTACAAAGTCTCAGTTACTGTATCCATTTACAAAGTCTCCAGTTACACTGTACTACAGCTGTTCATATCCATTTACAGCTCCAGTTACACTGTATCCATTTACAAAGTCTCCAGTACACTGTCCCATTTACAAAGTCTCCAGTAACTGTATCCTTTACAAAGTCTCCAGTTAAACTGTATCCATTACAAAGTCTCCAGTTACACTGTATCCATTTACAACGTCGTCCAGTTACACTGTTCCATTACAAAGTCCCAGTTACACTGTATCCATTTAAAAGTCTCCAGTTACCGTATCCATTTACAAAGTCTCCAGTTACACTGTATCCATTACAGTCTCCAGTTACACTGTATCAATTACAAAGTATCCAGTTACACTGTATCCATTTACAAAGTCGCCAGTAAAATGTATCCATTTACAAAGTCTCCAGTTACACTGTATCCATTTACAAAGTCTCCAGTTACACTGTATCCATTTACAAAGTCTCCAGTTACACTGTATCCATTTACAAAGTATCCAGTTACACTGTATCCATTTACAAAGTCTCCAGTTACACTGTATCCATTTCAAAAGTCCAGTTAACTGTATCCATTTACAAAGTCTCCAGTTACAACTGTTCCATTTACAAAGTCTCCAGTTCCACTGTATCCATTTACAAGTCTCCAGTTACACGTATCAAGTTACAAAGTTCAGTTACACTGTATCCATTTACAAAGTCTCCAGTTACACTGTATCCATTTACAAAGTCTCCAGTTACACTGTATCCATTTACAAAGTCTCCAGTTACACTGTATCCATTTACAAAGTCTCCAGTTACACTGTATCCATTTACAAAGTCTCCAGTTACACTGTATCCATTTACAAGTCTCCAGTTACACTGTATCCTTTACAAAGTCTCCAGTTACACTATCCATTGACAAGTCTCAGTTACCACTTTACCATTTACAGTCTCCAGTTACACTGTATCCATTTACAAAGGTCCTACAGTACCCTTAATCCATTTACACAAGTCTCCAGTTACACTGTGATCCATTTACAAAGTCTCCAGTTACACTGTATTCCATTTACAAAAGTCCCAGTTACACGTATCCATTTACCAGTCTCCAGTACACTGTATCCATTTACAGTCTCCAGTGTACACTGTATCCATTTAGTTCAGTTACATGCTATCCAGTTACAGTCACAGTACACTTGTATTCCATTTACAAGTCTCCAGTTACACTGTATCCATTACAAAGTATCAGTTAACACTGTATCCATACAAAGTCTCCAGTTACCCTGTATCCATTTACAAAGTCTCCAGTTACACTGTTTCCATTTACAAATCTCCAGTTACACTGTACCAATTACAAAGTCTCGTACACTGTATCCATTTAGTCCAGTTAAACTGTATCCATTTACAGTCTCCAGTTACACGATCCATTTACAGTCTCCAGTTACACTGATCCCATTTACAAAGTCTCAGTTACACGTATCCATTACAAAGTTCCCGTTAACATGTATCCATTTACAAAGTCTCCAGTACACTGTATCCATTTACAGTCTCCAGTTACACTGTATCCATTACAAAATCCCAGTTACCTGTATCCATTTACAAAGTCCCAGTTACACTGTATCCATTACAAAGTCTCCAGTTACACTGTATCCATTACAGTCTCCAGTTACACTGTATCCATTACCAAATCTCCAGTTACACTGTATCCATTTTACAAAAGTCTCCAGTTACACGTTTCCATTTACAAAATCTCCAGTTACACGTATCATTACAAAGTTCCATTCACACTGTTCCATTAAAAATCTCCAGTTACACTGTATCCATTTACAAAGTCTCCAGTTACACTGTATCCATTTACAAAAGTCTCCAGTTACACTGTATCCATTTACAAAGGTCCAGTTACACTGTATCCATTTACAAAGTATCCAGTTACACTGTATCCATTTACAAGTCTCCAGTTACACTGTATCCATTTACAAGTCTCAGTTACACTGATCCATTCAAAGTATCCAGTTACACTGTATCATTTACAAAAGTCTCAGTTACCACTGTATCCATTTACCAAAGTCTCCCAGTTACAATGTATCCATTTACAAAGTCTCCAGGACCACTGTTCCATTTACCAAATATCCAGTTACACTGTATCATTACAGTCTCCGTTACACTGTATCCATTTACAAAGTCTCCAGTTACACTGTATCAATTTACAGTCTCCGTACGATCCATTTACAAAGTTCAGTACACTGTTTCCATTACAAAGTCTCCAGTTACACTGTATCCACATTTACACTGTATCCAGTTACACTGTATCCAGTGTTTGATCCAAAAGTCATCCAGTTACACTGTACATTTACAAAGTCTCCAGTTACACTGTTGATCACATTTAAAAGTCTCCAGTTACAACTGTATCCATTTACAAGTCTCCAGTTACACTGTATCCATTACAAGTCTCCAGTTACACTGTGACCATTTACAAAGCTCCAGTTACACGTTTCATTACAAAATCTCCAGTTACAATGTATCCATTTACAGTGCTTTACACTGTATCCATTTACAAAGTATCCAGTTACACTGTATCCAATTTACAAAGTCTCCAGTTACAGTATCCATTACAAAGTCTCCAGTTACACTGTATCCATTTACAAGTCTCGTTACACTGTATCCATTACAAAGGTCCATACACGTATCCATTTACAAGTCTCCAGTTACACTGTATCCATTTACAAAGCTCCAGTTACACTGTATCCATTACAAAGTCTCCAGGTACACTGTATCCATTTACAGTCTCCAGTACACTGTATCCATTTACAAAGTCTCCCAGTTACCACTGTATCCATTTACAAAGTCTCCAGTTACACTGTCTCCATTTACAAAAGTTCAGTTACACTGGTATCCATTTACAAAGCTCCAGTTACACTGTATCCATTACAAAGTCCCAGTTACACTGTATCCATTTACAAGTCTCCAGTTACACTGTATCCATTTACAAAGTCTCAGTTACACTGTGATCCATTTACAAAGTCTCCAGTTACACGTATCCATTTACAAAGTCTCCAGTTTACACTGTATCCATTTACACAGTCCCAGTTACACTGTATCATTTACAAGTCTCCAGTTATACTGTATCACGTTACAAGTCAGTGACACGTATCATTACAAAGTCTCCAGTTACACTGTATCATTACAAAGTCTCAGTTAACTGCCATTACAAAGTCTCCAGTTACACTGTATCCATTTACAAAGTCATGCAATTACACTGTATCATTTACAAAGAGTATCAGTTACATGTATCCATTTACAAAGTCTCCAGTTAACTGTCTCCTTAAAAGTTCCAGTTACACTGTATCCATTACAAAGTCTCCAGTTACACTGTTCCATTTACAAAGTCTCCAGTTACAACGTATCCATTTACAAGTCTCCAGTTACACAATGTATCCAGTACACAGTTCAGTTACACTGTACTTACAAAGGATCCAGTTACATGTACCATTTACAAAGTCTCCAGTTACAACTGGTATCCATTTACATAAGTATCCAGTAACTTAATATTACAAAGTCTCCAGTACACTGATCATTTACAGTCTCAGTACACTGTATCCATTTACAAATCTCCAGTTACCACTGTATCCATTTAACAAAGTCTCCAGTTACAGTATCCATTTACAAAGTCTCCAGGTACACTGTATTATTTACAAGTCTCAGTTACACTGTATTCCATTTACAAAATCTCCAGTTACACTGTATCCATTTACAAAGTCTCCAGTTACACTGTATTCCATTTACAAAATCCAGTTAAACTGTATCCATTACAAGTCTCCAGTACAGGTATCCATTTACAAAGTCTCAGTTACACTGTACCATTTACAGTCTCCAGTACACTGTATCCATTTACAAAGTCTCCAGTTACACTGTATCCATTTAAACCAGTTACACGACCATTAAAGTCTCCAGTTACACTGTATCCATTTACAAAGTCTCCAGTTACACTGTATCCATTTACAAAGTCTCCAGTTACACTGTTTCCATTTACAAAATCTCCAGTTACACTGTATCCATTTACATAGTTCCAGTACACTGTATCCATTTACAAAGTCTCCAGTTACACTGTATCCAGTTACAAAGTTCCCGTACACTGTATCCATTTACAAAGTCCAGTTACACTGATCCAGTTACAAAGCTCAGTTACAGTATCCATTTAACAGTCTCCAGTACACTGTATCCATTTACAAAGTATCCAGTTACACTGTATCCATTTACAAAGTCTCCAGTTACACTGTATCCATTTACAAGTCTCCAGTTACATGTATCCATTTACAAGTCTCCAGTTACACTGTTTCCATTTACAAATCTCAGTACACTGTATCCATTACAAAGTCTCCAGTAATGTATCCTTACAAGTCTCAGTTACAATGTATCCAGTTACCAAGTTAAGTTACACTGTATCCATTTACAAAGTCTCCTGTACACTGTATCCATTACAAAGTCTCCAGTTAACTGTATCCATTTACAAGTCTCCAGTTTACACTGTATCCATTTAAGTCTCCAGTTACATGTTATCCATTTACAAAGTCTCCAGTTAACTGGATCCATTTACAAAGTTCCAGTTACACTGTATCCATTTACAAGTCTCAGTTACACTGATTCCATTTACAAAGTCTCAGTACACGTATCCATTTACAAAGTATCCAGTTACACTGTATCCATTTACAAAGTCTCCAGTTACACTGTATCCATTTACAAAATCTCCAGTTACACTGTATCCATTTACAAAGTCTCCAGTTACACTGTATCCATTACAAAGTCTCCAGTACACTGTATCCATTTACAAAGTCTCCAGTTACACTGTATCCATTTACAAAAGTCTCCAGGACACTGTATCCATTTACAAAGTCTCCAGTTACCACTGTATTCCACAAGTCTCAGTTACACTGATCCATTACAAAGTCTCCAGTTACACTGTATCCATTACAGTCTCCAGGTACCTCTTATCATACAAAAGTATCCAGTACCTGTATCCATTTACAAGTCTCCAGTTACATGTATCCATTTCAAAGTCTCCAGTTACACTGTATCATTACAAAGTCTCCAGTTACACGGTATACATTTTAAAAGTCTCCAGTTACATGTATCCATGTTACTACAGTCTCCAGTTACATGTATCCATTTACAGTCTCCAGTTACACTGTATCCATTTACAGTCTCAGTACACTGTATCCTTTACAAAGTATCCAGTTACACGGTACAGTACCAGTTACAAGTACTCCATGTTACATCTGTAAATACATTTACAAGTCTCCAGTTACACTGTATCCATTTACAAAGGATCCAGTTACACTGTACCATTTACAAAGTCTCCAGTTACATGTATCCATTTACAAAGTCTCAGTTACACTGATCCATTACAAAGTCTCCAGTTACACGGTACCATTTACAAAGTCTCCAGTACACTGTATCCATTTACAAAGTCTCCAGTTACATGTCCATTTCAAGTCTCCGTTACACTGTATCCATTTACAAATGTCTCCATTAAATCTGTTACTCCATTTACAAGTCTCCAGTTACACTGTATCCAATTTACAAAGTCTTCCATTACCATTAGTATCCATTTAAAGTTCTCCAGTTACATGTATCCATTTACAAAGTCTCCAGTTACACTGTATCCATTTACAAAGTCTCCAGTTACACTGTATCCATTTACAAAGTATCCAGTTACACCGTATCCATTTA
This sequence comes from Hymenochirus boettgeri, assembly GCA_019447015.1. Lineage (NCBI taxonomy): Eukaryota > Metazoa > Chordata > Amphibia > Anura > Pipidae > Hymenochirus > Hymenochirus boettgeri. The sequence goes on along the minus strand of JAACNH010000826.1, from coordinate 122,007 downwards.
GGGCATTTATACTAAGTCCCTAAGGATTGTCGATAATATTAATTATTATATTTTGCTGAAACACAGAAGTGTTCGATGATCATTAATATAAAATATATTTATTGAGATCAACACGTTCACCATTAAATATGATTCATTTTTTAACCATTAACTGTTTGATTCCATGTAGGTCCTATTTCATGAAAGTTCGGAAATCAGTTTTGCTGATCCAAAGATACTGGAGAGGACATAACTGCAGGAAGAATTTCACCGTGGTAAGATCCGTCAAAACCAGAATATGGGAATCCAATTGGATATTGTCTTTTTTATATTTTACCTCTATCAACCTTCAGAATTCCCAGCGAGACTAGGGAGCTGATTTACCGTGTCCTACCAATGTAATTCCTCCAGGAACATGGGTGGAGTTGGTCTGTGCGTGTGCCAGGAGGTAGACGAGATGGATGAGGTCATTTCCCTTCAGATAATCTTATAACCAGATTATAGTTTAAGGCAGTTCATCATAAAACAAAGCCAAGTCCAGTAGGACAGTGTTACATCTCATTCATGGTCATGATGTTCATAATGATGGGCTATGGCCACTGTCCTTATATTATATTCCTAGATGCGAATTGGGTTCCTAAGGCTCCAAGCATTATACAGATCTCGAAAGCTCCATCAACAGTACCACGTGGCCCGAAATCGCATTACCCATTTCCAATCACGATGTCGCGGTTACCTGGTCAGAAAAGCTTTCCGTCACCGGCTTTGGGCCGTTTACACCATCCAAGCCCACGCAAGAGGCATGATAGCCCGCCGGCTCTACAAACGCCTTAAAGGAGAGGTATTGGCTCTGGAAGTTTGACTTCCCAAGTCTTGAAATTTCTCATAAACACAATGTCAAACGCCTCTAAATTACAGGCATGAAAATACAACAACCGGTTCTACTTCTGTGATTATCATTACATTACCAATTATACAAACCAACATTGAAATGACTGTTATGAATTCAAGTCCAATAATTAGTCAAGTTCAGATGATTCTACACATTATAAACTTTGAAATGCTAATGTTTACACACTTAATAATACAGTCAATGCGGGTTGTTTCAGTACCACCGGCGTCTGGAAGCTGAGAAGCTTCGTTTGGCTGAAGAAGAACGTCTTAAGAAGGAGATGAGCGCCAAGAAAGCTAAGCAAGAGGCGGAGAAGAAACACCAGGTAGCCCATCTCCTAATATGGAAAGGGTAGAGAAGGAGATGGTACCATATTGAACCTCAATGACTGTCTTAGTCTTCTACATCATTTTCCTTCATTAGGTGCGTCTGGCCCAGCTCGCCCGGGAAGATGCAGAGAGAGAAGTCAGGGAGAAAGAGGAAGCTCGACGGAAGAAAGAACTCCTAGACAAAATGGAGAAAGCACGGAATGAACCAGTCAATGACTCCGATATGGTGGATAAGATGTTTGGCTTTCTGGGGACGACATCATCATTGCCCGGCCAAGAAGGTCAGGCACCAGCAGGATTTGAGGTACCATGGTTCATTGACTAGTTTTGGGTAAAACCTTTTGAAGCCTTAGGCTGAGGTCTTGTGGTTAACCCCACACATGGGACAGATAATTCAGTGATTATTCTGTGAATTCTCCATTGTATCATCCCCAATCTTCCAAATAGATGTTTTTGTTTTTTACAATTTAGCTCCATCCCTTAAGCTAGGTACACACCTAGCGATTTTTCCTCCTGACCGACCGTTCGAACGGTCGGCCAGGAGGAAGGACTGTCGGTCGCGGCAAAAGCAGCCATGTCCGATAGTCACCGCGACCGATCGCGCAGTCCATAGAGGACCGCACAATCGGACGAGGTTTTCCACCCTGTCCGATCGTCCTTTCGTCCGATTTGGACGAACGGTCGATCGGACATGGGCACCTTCGAATGCAATAATTTCGGTCCGATCGACCGATACACTGAACTATCGGTCGATCGGACCGAAATATCTAATCGTGTGTACTCAGCTTTAGAAATGTCACAGAGATCTCCCAAATGGAGCGTCAATCACCCACTTGGGTTAAACCAACGAGACTGGAGACCACCAGTATCTGCAGACTGAATAAATCTATAGGGTATATTATTGAGATCGCTACACAATTCAGGCGTATCTGCAACCTAGAGTGTTACAGTAAGGGCACGGCCACACTGCAACGCAATTGCATGCGATTTCATGCGCGAATTTTTTGCATTTGCGCTTGCGATTTCTTCAATAAGTATAGGAAAACGCATGCGATTGCGATTAAAAATGCAGAACGCAAAACGCAATCGCACCGAAAAACGTGCATTTTTTTTGGCGTTGCCAAGTTTTCAATGATTTTTAAAAACGCAATCGCAAGCGCAAACGCAGCAGTGTGGCTGAGCCCTAATAGTTCTAACACAAATGATCTGATTTTACCCTGAAGAAGCCCCAGAACTGAAAAAGACCTTAAAATGACATTTCTTTAATTTCCAAGGACCTAGAGCACAAACAGATCCAAATGGAGGAGGAAGATCTTGATTCAGCTTTGCCGTTGCCAGAAGAGGAAGAAGAGGATCTTTCCGAATACAAATTTGCAAAGTTTGCAGCCACTTATTTCCAAGGAACCACCACAAACACCTACATGAGAAGACCCTTGAAGCAACCCCTGCTGTACCATGAAGATGAAGGAGATCAGCTGGTGGGGCTCATTGCTTATTGGTTTATTGTTAATAATAATATATATTTATAACTATTGCAGGATTGTATATTCCAGGGACCTTGTCTTTTATGCGCATGCGCGATCTATGCGCATAGAAGACAAGGTCCGTCGGGACCTGTCAGACCAATCGCCGGGGGAGCGAGCGGGTAAGTTACTTACCTTGTCTCCTGGCTCCTGTTTGTTCTGTTGAAGAACGGAATGTAAGGCACAGCTCCTTTACCACCCGTTCTTCAATAGAACTGGATTCACAAAACTTAGAAAAACGAGTGGAGATTCCCTTTAATAATAAAATATGTAAATGACTTAGAACTATTGATTATGGTTTCAGGCACGTATCACCACTATCTCCCTTCTTATTTATCACCCCTAGTTTAAAATAGTGTCTCAGTTTATCAGTTCCTTGTGGGATATGTCTCCTTTATGGAGAGGATATTTTGCATAAGGAGCTAGGGTCTCTCCTCTCACCATATATAATTATTGTTAATAATTAAAGGACAACTAAAGCCACAGAACAACACTGAACCAGATGGCAGAACACCTTGATATATAACCAGTAATCTGTGTCTTACCTCTCATTTTGATACGGGCGCTGGGAAATTTACCTAAATAACATATGGTTTGTGCTTTATTTCCCAGCATGCTAGTATCAGACAGTTTGGTCAACGACCATTATGTTCTGCACATGCTCAGTCCTTAGCTATGGCAGGAACTTGTTACAGTTGGTCACACCCATTAATAATCTCTAGCCAATCCTTTTACAGGACAGATAAAGCAAGGAATCCTGTGACTGAGGTTAGGGGGTGTGGTCTGACACTGCCCATACACACAGATACTTCATCCAGATCTTTTCAGACTTTAATTTACTTTAACAGAGTTTACTGAAGTGGGATCTTATAGCTTATTGGTGTTTTTAGGGGGGTTGTTTTCAGATTCTGGAGTATAAAAAATTGGGTTTAGTTCTCCTTTAAGGACGTCCATCCTATGGCATTGTCACCACACTGGGTATTCTGGGTCCTTGCACAGCTGGTTTAATGCCATCAAAATCTCATAAGATGTAAGATCTGCTGTTTATCTATTTCCAGGTTATAACATTGTAACTGTATCTGCCTACAGGCGGCCCTAGCTGTCTGGATAACAATCCTCCGATTCATGGGAGATTTGCCGGAGCCAAAATACCATACAGCAATGAGTGACGGCAGTGAGAAGATTCCGGTAATGACCAAAATTTACGAGACCCTGGGAAAAAAGACGTACAAAAGAGAACTACAAGCTCTTCACGGAGAGGGAGAGGTAACGAGAAATAAACTAAGATACAAATCTTTCTGTATTTAATTGATTTCATGTTCTAGCTGGTAAGTTTATTGTACGGGGGTAGAAGTCTATTTTCCATGTCTAGTTAAGTCTCGGACAACATTTGGCTTGTCTGTTGTAGTTGGTTACACCTGCCTTTCCCTTCTATCCATAGAGCACCGTGATCGATGGTTATAAAAAGAACAGTGTAAGGCACAAGTTGGTCTCACTGACTTTAAAGAAGAAGTCCAAGTTAACGGAGGAGGTAAGGGATCGTATGTATAATTCTCGGTCTTCTTTTAACCAGTTAAAACTTCAACAGTAAAGGTAAAGAAGAAGTCAGGCATTATGCGATGAATAGGAACCTTCACAAGCATAAAAACAGTAGGAGAACATATCTCTAAGACATGGTTCGATCTAGAATGTTATAGTAAGAGAACATACTTCTAAAGGCTCGTACACGTGTACGATCACGTGGCTGACCCATGATGCACGAAGTGTACAGTTGCTGAAGTGGCTTTTCAGTTGGGCTTCATTGACCGATTCAGCAGGCGGATCATCATCAAGAATGTAAAGCCTCCAAGACCTAGTTAAATTTAGAAGAGAATGTACCTCCAAGACATAGTAGTTGGGTCCAGAATTTTATTTTAAGAGAACAAACTTCCTGGACATAGTTCAATCTATAAGGGAACATGCCTCCAGGACATAGTTCAATATATAAGGGAACATGCCTCCAGGACATAGTTCAATATATAAGGGAACATGCCTCCAGGACATAGTTCAATCTATAAGGGAACATACCTCCAGGACATAGTTCAATCTATAAGGGAACATGCCTCCAGGACATAGTTCAATCTATAAGGGAACATGCCTCCAGGACATAGTTCAATCTATAAGGGAACATGCCTCCAGGACATAGTTCAATCTATAAAGGGACACTGCCTCCAGGACTAGTTCAATCTATAAGGGAACATGCTCCATCCAGAGACATAGTTTCAATCTAATAAGGGAACATGCCTCCAGGACATAGTTCAACCTATAAGGGACATGCCTCCGGACATATTCAATCATAAGGAACATACCTCCAGGACATAGTTCAATCTATAAGGGAACATTCACCTCGAGGACACTAGTTCATACTATACGTGAACATGCCTCCAGGACATAGTTCAATCTATAAGGGAATTCCTCCAGACATAGTTCAATCTAATGGGACATCCTCCAGACAATAGTTCAATCTATAAGGGAACAGTCCTCCAGACATAGTTCATATCTAGAAGGGAACATCCTCCAGGACATAGTTCCATCTATAAGGGACCATAGCCCTCCATGACATAGTTGTCAAATCTATAAGGGAACATGCCTCCAGGACATAGTTCAATCTATAAGGGAACATGCCTCCAGGAACAAGTTCAATCTATAAGGGAACCAACCTCCAGGACATAGTCAATCTATAAGGACATGCCTCCAGGACATAGTTCAATCTATAAGGACACAGACCTCCAGGACATAGTTCAATCTATAAGGGACAAGCACCTCCAGGACATAGTTTCAATCTATAAGGGAACATACCTCCAGGACATAGTTCAATCTATAAGGGAACATACCTCCAGGACATAGTTCAATCTATAGGGAACATACCTCAGGACATAGTTCAATCTATGGGAAGCATACCTCCAAGACATAGTTCAATCTATAGGGCGAACATGCCTCCGGACATAGTTCAATCTATAGAGGAACATAGCCTCCAGGACTAGTTCAATCTATAAGGGAACTCCTCCAGTACATAGTTATCAAACTCTATAAGGGAAACTAACCTCCAGGACATAGTTCAATCTATAGGAAGCATACCTCCAGGACATAGTTCAATCATATAAGGGAACATACCTCCAGGACATAGTTCAATCTATAAGGGAAACATACCTCCGGACATAGTTTCAATCTATAGGGAAACATACCTCCCAAGACATAGTCATCTATAAGGAACATGCCTCCAGGACATAGTTCAATCTATAAGGGAACATGCCTCCAGACATAGTTGCAATCGTATACATAGGAACATACCTTCCAGACATAGTTTCATCTATACGGAACATACCTCCAGGACATAGTTCAATCATAAGGAAACATACCTCCAGACATAGTTCATCTATAAGGGAACATACCTCCAGACATAGTTCATCTAAAGGGAACATACCTCCAGTACATAGTTCAATCTATAAGGGACATACCTCCAGGACATAGTTCAATCTATAAGGGACATACCTCCAGACATAGTTCAATCTATACGGGAACATACCTCCAGTGACATAGTGCAATCTATAAGGGAACATACCTCCAGGACATAGTTTCAATCTATAAGGGAACATACCTCCCAGGACATAGTTTCAAGGGTCTATAAGGGAACATGCCTCCAGTACATAGTTTCACATCTATAAGGGAACATGCCTCCAGGACTAGTTCAATTCTATAAGGGAACATCCTCCAGGACATAGTTCAATCTATAAGGTAACATACCTCCCGGACATAGTTCAATCTATAAGGAACATACCTCCAAACATATTTCATCTATAGGGACATACCTCCAGGACATAGTTCAATCTATAAGGGAACATACCTCCAGGACATAGTTTCAATCTATAAGGGAACATACCTCCCGAACTAGTTCAACTCTTAAGGGAACATACTCCCGGACATAGTTCCAATCTATAAGGGAACAATCCTCCAGGACATAGTTCAATCTATAAGTGAACATACCTCCAAGACATAGTTTGATCTTAAGGGACTACCTCCAGGACATGTTCAATCGATAAGGGAACATACCTCCAAGACATAGTTCAATCTATAAGGGAACATACCTCCAGGACATAGTTTCCAATCTATAGGGGAACATACCTCCAGACATAGTTCAATCTATAAGGGAACATACCTCCAAGACATAGTTCAATCTATAAGGGAACATACCTCCAGGACATAGTTCAATCTATAAGGGAACATACTCACAAGACTGGTTTGATCTATAAGGGAACATACCTCCATACCTAGTTCAATCTATAAGGGACCATACCTCCAGACATAGTTCAATCTCGTAAGGGAACTACCTCCAGGACATAGTTCATCTATAAGGGGCTACCTCCAGGACATGTTCAATCTATAAGGGAACATACCTCCAGGACATAGTTCAATCTATAAGGGAACATACCTCCAGGACATATTTGTTCAATCTGATACAGGGAAACCATACCCTCCAGACATAGTTCAATCTATATGGACATACCTCCATGACATAGTTCATCTATAAGGAACATACCTCCAGGACATAGTTCAATCTTAAGGAACATACCTCTGCCAAGTCATCTATAAGGACATCCTCCAGGACATAGTTCAAACTGTAAGGGAAACATACCTCCAAGAGCATAGTTTGATCTATAAGGGAACATGCCTCCGGACATAGTTCATCTATAAGGAACATGACCTCCCCGGACATAGTTCAATCTATAAGGGAATACCTCCAAGACATAGTTTGATCTATATAGGAACATACCTCCAGGACATAGTTTGATCTAAAGGGAACATACCTCCAGAACATAGTTGAATCCAAAGAGGAACATGCCTCCAGGACATAGTTTGATCTATAAGGAAGGGAACATACCTCCAAGACATAGTTTGATCTATAGGAACATTCCTCCAGGGACATAGTATTATTGACATCTAACATAGTTACTATAAGTGAACTACCTCCACGACATATAGTTTGAATCTATAAAGGATAGAACATCCACCTCCAAGACATAGTTTTGATCTAGAATGTTATGTTTCAGAGTACCTACCTTCAAAACATAGTTTGATCTAGACGGACATATCTTCAAAGACATTGGGGCAATATTTTAAATAAAAAAGTTAATAACGCAAAAATAAAAAATTTTTACCCGCATAATTACCGCCGCTAACACATCGTGGGCCGCGAAAAAAGCGCTGGGCTAATGCGCCTTATTTATACGGTGATCGCTAATTGCCGCGATATTATCGCTGGCCGCGTTTTCCTGCAGTAATTTTAAGTCCCCTTTGCGTTATACTCTACTGCCAATCAAAGGTGCAAACAGAAAAGGTGGTAAACCAAAAAAACAAAAAACAATGCACTGCAACTGCATACGCCAAAACACGCCCTCCCCGTTCCCTCGAAAAAGCAGACCACCCACCGTGACGCGCGACACCCACACCGCCACGCCCGCCCGTGACTTTCCCACCCATCCCCATCCCAGCCCCCAGCAGGCACTGGCAATCATCCCAGCAGCGAGCCGACCCCTCCCCCACCGCCCTTTTTTCCCCCACCCCCCCCCCCCCCCCCCCCCCCCCCCCCCCCCCCCCCCCCCCCCCCCCTCTCCTCTTTCCCCCCCCTCCTCCCCTTCCCCCCCCGCCCCCCCCCCCCCCCCCCCCCCCCCCTTTTCCCTCTCGCGCAATTTCCTTTGAAAACGTAGTAAGGCTAGGAGGGGCTGCTTGGAGGGGGTCCCGCAGCAGGTGCGTCGCTACCACCCCACCCCCGCGCACCCCCTCCCCCAGCAGCTCCTCCAAGCCCCCCTGCCCCGCTGCTGGCGGAGAGAGGAAGGGAAGGGCCCACTGGGAGGGTGTGATCACCCTCTTCCTGTCTTCATCCCTCTACTGTGATGGCATCTGCGTCCGCTGTCGGTAGTGCACTCTTTATATAGTTTTGCAAAATCCCTAATCCGTTTCTGATTGGGTCAATTTTTTAATGCTTGTTTACATGCTTTACATTAACCATCAGATTTTTCGAATCTGATGGTTAATGTAAGCATGTAAACCAAGCATTCAAAATTGACTAATCAAAACGGATAAGGGATTTCTGCAAACCTATATAAAGGCCGCCTCCGCGGGAGGGGGGGGTTGAGGGCGGGGTGGGTGTGCCGCCTGGGGGCGTGTGCGAACCACCGCCGCGGGTTTCCTTCCCTCTCCGCGCAGGGAGGCTTACGGCTGCCGATACTAGCAATGCGAAACAGTTACCCGCCGGCTTTATAAATAAAGCGGTGGTAAAAGGTAAGTATCGGTGCGAAGATTTAATTGTCCAAGGAAAACACGTCCGCGAAAACTCAACGAGCTTTATAAAACTATGCCCATAGATGTAAATCCAGACTTTTACACAAGTTGAACAATATCTACCTCCAATTCATGTTGGATCTACATTTGATGTGAGAACGTACCTTCCAATACACAGTTTGATCCAGAAGAAACGTAATTCCGGGACCTAGTTGGATTCAGATTTTTACATCAAATAACATATTTTTACCTCCAAGACAAAGTTTGATCTAGAATTTTACACAAAAATCTACAATATAAAAGAATGTCAAGATTCTGTATGAAGGGAAATGACTCTGAAGACCTAATTAGATCTAATGTTCTTCTGTTTTCTTTCAGGTCACAAAGAAGGCTTCATGACTGAGAATCCACCTTAACCAGGAAACATATCTGTAAGACAGGCCTACGTCCAATCTAGGAAGCTCCCGTTATCTAGTGGGAATGGAATCCTAAGGCCAGCGCTACGGTTGTTTCTCATTTGGATAATCTCATTGCTTATTAGATAGAATATTCTATGCGACCCTGATGTGGGGCAGTTACGATAATTCCCTTTCATTTGGGGTGCAGGCACCTTCAGCCAATCAAAACATCACAACACTCGCATTCAAGAGAAACTAGCCATCCGAGCTTACAGGTTCATAGCTTCGAAATTCAGAACAATAAACTCTACGTGTATAGGCACCTGGAGCAGGAACTTTCCAGGGACCTATGTCTGTGTCAAGTGTGAGTGGGTTGGCTGTTTGGAAGCTGAGGTGGAGAGTCTAAGGGGGCAGCTTGCAGGCATGCGGGATTGGCAGAACTGGGGGTCAGCATGCACTGGTGGGGCCAGTATAGAGGTGGGGGGGAGTGGGACAGGGCAGGATGAGGTAGGAGGTAGTTTTGTTATAGGGTGTTCTAGGGGAAGTGGGGGACGAAAGTAGGGGGCTTCTTCCCAATTGTCCATCACAGATTGCCGCCTTAGGTAAGAAGTGGAGGAGGACACCTCGTATTAGCGTGTATGGATGGGGCTAGCCCTTGAGCACCCAGGGGACTGCCATCGCTGATACAAGGGGAGGAACGAAGGGTCAGGAATGCAAGGCAGGTGGTATGTAGGGGACTCAATTATAAGAAGGTAGATAGGGTAATCTGCCGCCGCCAAGAACCCTACATGCCGACTTTGTGTTTGCCCTGCCTGGTTCTAGTGTTTCGTCATGTGGTTGATCGGTAAACAGATTATTGGTTGGGGCTGGAGTGGACCGGGCAGTCCTTGGTTTCCCAATTGGTGCATTACAAGTTTATAGGTGGAGGTGAGGGTCCCTTAAACATATCCGATAACTAGGGGCCAAGATAAAAGCACGACCTCCATGGGGGTAAGTGATTTTCACGAAATACTACCGCAGCCACGGCACGCTCTGGGAGGCACCGGAGCTCCGAGTATAAATGCTTGCTACGATGGTGGTGTAAGGAGAATGGGTTTTGGGTTTATATAGAGACTGGCTGACTTTTGCTGTCGGCTACAGCCTCTTTAGTAGGGATGGGTTGCAGCCTCACTGATGGTGGTGCAGCTGTTTAGGGGAGAAGAGGCTAGAAGTGGTGGAAGAGATTTTAAACTAGGTTTTGGGGGGGGAGGGTATTAGCAGTCTCACTGTGGGGATAGATTGTCCAGGAGGAAAGCCAGGTGTAGATAGGCCCATGGTGGGCGGAAAAGGGGGGTGGTGCTAGGAAGGGGATAGGGAGGAATGTGTATCAAGTGTAGGAATAAATACAGGATCATAATCTAAATGTATGTTGCAAATGCGAGAGCCTGGCTTGACAAAATGGGTGAATTGGAATGATGGCAATTGCATAAAAATTTGATGTAATAGGTAATAGTCAGAAACATGGTTGAACAGTTTCTCACGCTTGTACACTTTAACTATATTTTGCTTTATAATTAATAGGGATGAAATCTATTGCCAAATCACCAAACGCTCACACGAACCTCAAAAGCAGCCATGCCAGGGTATGATCCCTCCTGTGTCTCTCTGCGTGGGATGTTTTGCCCATCCGAGAAGTTTGTTAAGGTGGGTTGGATTGGACATTGGATATTTTACGGACATTGATTTTGATATTAACTGTTCATAACAAGGAATTGAGGAGTTTCTGGTCTTTCAACTGAATAACAGCTGTATCTGTGTTAGAAGTCACATAGAATTTGCAGGTCAAGATTGGCTTCTATATAATTAAGTCTTTAATTTTTGGCTGTTATTATCCAAGCGGTTCTTGACACATGCACTTAGCGGGACATAAAGAGTGTTTTGGCATCTCGCCGCCCCTTACGCTTGGAAACATGGGAAGTAATGAAATGACTTTCTTGTTTCTAGGCTTTGTGGGCCAAGCTATTCATATAGCATGAGACTGCAGAGGCCTTCTGTTAAAGAAGTGTTTCTCTGCTTTTATGCCAGTGAAGCTCGCTTTTATGCTTTCCCCCCCCTTTTGGCCCCTCCCTTAGCTTTGTCGAGCTGCCTTTTCGGTGATAGTTAGGTGATGAACTTCCTTAAACCAAATCTAACTTAAAGTAAATGTAAATAACATTCTAACCTACCACAAATCCCACAGCAAGACTTACCAGTGTTCCTGCATGACTCCAGATTTAAAGATGTTCCAAAGATGATAAGATTATTTACAGTAATGTACAATGTGCACCCTGTTACATACAATGTATATGTGCACTTTACATTAAGTTTCATACATTTACATGTTCCCTTTACCAGAAGTTACATACATGAATGTGTTCCCTGTACATAAGTTCATACATGTACATTTTCCCTTTACTGAGTTACATACGATGTACATGTTCCCTTTACATGAAGTTACATACATGGAATGTGTTCCCTGTACTTAAGTTTTACATCCACTGTCATAGTTCCCGACATGAATTCATACAATGAATTGTTTTCCCTGTACATGAAGTACATAACATTTACTGTTCCCTTTACACCTGAAGTTACATACAATTACTTGTTCCCTGTACATGAATTTACTACAATTACATGTTCCCGTAACCATGAAGTTACATCCAATGAAATGTGTTCCCTGTACTGAAGTTCATACAATGTACATGTTCCTGTACTGAAGTTACATACAATTAATGTGTTTCCCTGACATGAAAGTAACTACAATTACATGTTCCCTTTACACTGAAGTTTCATCCAATAATGTTGTTCCCTGTACATGAGTTACATACAATGCTGTGTTCCTTACATGAGTTACATCAATGAGGTGTTCCCTGTACATGAGTAACAACAATTTACTGTCCCTTTAATAAGTTCCATACAAGAATGTGTTCCCTTTACATGCAGGTAACATACAATGTCCATGTTTTCCCTTTACAAATGAGGTACATACCATGATTTGTTCCCTGTAACATGAAGTTACATACCTGCCTATGTTCCTTGTACATGAAGTTACATACAATGTACATTTCCCTTTACATGAAGTTTACATACAATGTACATGTCCCTTTACATCAAGTTACATACAATGAATGTGTTCCCTGTACATGAGTTACATACATGTACATGTTCCCTGTACATGAGTTTCCATCATGATGTGTTCCCTGTAACTGGAAGTTACATACAATGTACATGTTCCCTGTAAATGAAGTTACAATACAATGAAGGTGTTCCCTGTACAGGAAGTTACATCAATTACATGTTCCCGTGTACATGAAAGTGCATATCAATGAATGTGTCCTGTCATTAAAGTTACTACAATGTCATGTTCCCTGTACATGAAGTTGCATACAATGTACTGTTCCCTGTGACATGAAGTTGCATACAATGAATGTGTTTCCCTGTACATGAAGTTACATACCATGTACAATGTTTTCCCTGTACATGATTACATACATGAATGTGTTCCCTGTATATGAATTACCTACAATGTAATGTTCCCTGTACCTGAAGTACAACAATAATGTGTTCCCTGTACATGAAGTTACATACAAGTACAATGTTCCCTTTACATGAGTTCATACAATGAATGTGTTCCCTGTACATGAAGTTAAATACAATGTACATGTTCCTTGTACATAAAGTTAAATACAATGTACATGTTCCTTGTACATGAAGTTACATACAATGTACGTGTTCCTTGTACATGAATTAATACCCTGTCGTGTTCCTTGTACTGAAGTTACATACAATGTAACGTTTTCTCTTTACATGAAGTTAAATACAAATGTTACTGTTCCTTGTACATGAAGTTAAATAATGTACATGGTTCCTGTACGAAGTTACATACAATGTACGTTCCTTGTACATGAATTAAATACAATGTAGTGTTCCCTGTACAAGATGTTACATCCCAAGGCACATATTCCCTGTACATGAATCTACATACAAGCATAGCGTGTTCCCTTTGTGTGGGTTGCCATTCTATGCTTTTATGATCGAATTACAGTAGCTGAGAAATTTTCAATCATGGCGGGCCACCCCGGCTTATGCTCGTACTGTGAGGATACTCATAGAACAGTTGCATGGCACAAGAACTCAGCCCCCTAGTTTGGCTGGAACTACAGGTATAAACCATAGGAATGAAACTGTGGTGAAGTCTCTGACGTTCTGAACCAAGCTGGTCATTGGATTGACAGTCCCCATCCACAACAATCATCTGAAACAGTTATTGTGCTAATTACATTGGCGAGATCAGTGAATCACCAATCCCTGTGAAGGGTGATACTGGGAATGAGATTGTCCGCCATATGTTTTCAAAAACAAATAGACGATAAGAAAACATTGCATTATCATTGTCAATATTACACTTAGTAAAGTAATATTACACATGTTTTAACGAATCGTATCCAATCAGGTCAACTCTACAAAGAAGAAAGAAAACAATGTGTGGTTAATCTTCCTTGTTTTTGTCTGGTCCATATTTAAGGAGGTCCACCAGTCCAAGAAGCCAATAAGGTTTAACCAGTCCACATTTCATGGATGAATCCAACCAAGAAACTCCTACTAACCGATTCGGCCACAACGAAGGGAACATACCTCCAGGACATAGTTCAATCTATAAGGGAACATACCTCCAGGACATAGTTCAATCTATAAGGGAACATACCTCCAGGACATAGTTTAATCTATAAGGGAACATACCTCCAAGACATAGTTTGATCTATAAGGGTATAAGGGAACATACCTCCAGGACATAGTTCAATCTATAAGGGAACATACCTCCAGGACATAGTTCAATCTATAAGGGAACATACCTCCAGGACATAGTTCAATCTATAAGGGAACATACCTCCAGGACATAGTTCAATCTATAAGGGAACATGCCTCCAGGACATAGTTCAATCTATAAGGGAACATACCTCCAAGACATAGTTTGATCTATAAGGGAACATACCTCCAGGACATAGTTTGATCTATAAGGGAACATACCTCCAAGACATAGTTTGATCTATAAGGGACGCGAAAACTCAACGAAGCTTTATAAATATGCCCCATAGATGAATCCAGAATTTTACACAAGTGAACATATCTACCTCCAATTCATGGTTGGATCTAACATTTGATGTGAGGAGAACGTACCTCCAAGACACAGTTTGATCCAGAAGGAAACGTAATTCCGGGACATAGTTGGATTCAGATTTTTACATAAAATAAACATATTTACCTCCAAGACAAAGTTGGATCTAGAATTTTACACAAAGAAATCTACAAGATAAAAAGAATGGATTCTAGATGCTGTATGAAGGGAATGAACTCTGAGACCTAATTAGATCTAAATGTTCTTCTGTTTTCTTCAGGTCACCAAGAGGCTTCATGACGGAGAATCCACCTTACAAGGAAACAGTATGCTGGAAGACAGGCCTACGTCCAATCTAGAGAAGCTCCACTTTATCATTGGGAATGGAATCCTAAGGCCAGCGCTAAGGTTTGTTCTCATTTGGATAATCTCATTGCTTATTAGATAGAATAGTCTATGCTACGACTGATGTGGGCAGTTACGATAATTCCCTTTTCATTTTGGGGTGCACCTTCAGCCAATCAAAACATCACAACAATCGCATAGCAAGAGAAACTAGCCAATCAGAGCTTTCACAGGTTCATAGGCTCGAAATTCAGAACAAGAAACATCTACGTGTATAGGAACCTGGAGCAGACGTTCCAGGGACCTATGTCTGTGTCAACCCATACAGCAATGAGTGACGGCAAGTGAGAAGATTCCGGGTATGAACCAAAATTTACGAGACCCTGGGAAGAAAAACGGTGGTGGTGAAAAAAAAAGTACTACAAAAGAGAACTACAACTCTTCACGGCGAGGGAGAGGTAACGAAAATAACAAGATACAATCTTTCTGTCTTTTAATTGATTTCATGTTCTAGCTGGTAAGTGTATTGTACGTGGTGTAGACGGTCTATTTTCCATTCTAGATTAATTCCGGACCACATTTGGCTTGTCTGTTGTAGTTGGTTACCCCTGCCTTCCTTCTATCCATAGAGCACCGATCGATGTTAGAAAAAGAACCGGGTAAGGCAGGGGGTGGGGCGGACTGTTAAGGAGGGGGAATCCATTGAGGGGAAAAAAAAACAGGAGGAGGTAAGGGATCTATGTATAATTCTCTGGTCCTTTTACCAGTTCAAACTTCAACAGTAAGGTAAAGAAGAAGTCAGGCATTATGCGATGAATAGGAACCTTCACAAAGCATAAAACACTAGGGAGAACATATCTCTAAGACCTGGATGTGTCGATCTAATGTTAAGTAAGAGAACAACTTCTAAAATAAGGCTCGTACACGTGTACGATCACGTGGCTGACCCATGATGCCGACGAAGTGTACAGTTGCTGAAGTGGCTTTTCAGTTGGGCTATCATTTACCGATTCAGCAGGCGGATCATCATCAAGAATGTAAAGCCTCCAAGACCTAGTTAATATTAGAAGAGAATGTACCTCCAAGACATGTAGTTTGGGTCCCAAATTTATTTTAAGAGAACAAACTTCCTGGACATAGGTACAATCTTAAGGAACAGGCCCTCCAGGACTAGTTCAATATTAAGGACCCTCCAGGACCATAGTTCAATATATAAGGGAACATGCCTCCAGAACATAGTTCAATCTATAAGGGAACATACCCCTCCAGGACCTAGTTCACATCTATAAGGGAACATACCTCCAGGACATAGTTCCAATCTATAAGGGAACATGACCTCCAGGACATCGTTCATCTATAAGGGAACTACCTCCAGCGACATAGTTCATCTATAAGGGAACATCCTCCAGGACATAGTTCAACTATAAGGGAACATGCCTCCAGGACATAGTTCAATCTATAAGGGAACATGCCTCCAGACATAGGTTCAATCTATAAGGGAACATGCCTCCAGGACATAGTTCAATCTAAAGGTGAACATGCCTCCAGGACATATTTCAATCTATAAGGGAACATGCCTCCAGGGACATAGTTCAATCTATAAGGAACATGCCCTCCAGGACATAGTTCAATCTATAAGGGAACATGCCTCCAGGACATAGTTCATCTATAAGGGAACATCCTCCAGACATAGTTCAATCTATAAGGGAACATCCTCCATGACATATTCATCTATTAAGGGAACATACCTCCGACTAGTCATCTATAGGAACTACCTCCAGGACATAAGTTTCAATCTATAAGGGAAAACTGCCTCCAGGACATAGTTCAATCTATAAGGGAACATACCTCCAGGACATAGTTTCTCTATAAGGACATACCTCTACATGTTCAATCTATAAGGGAACATACCTCCAGGACTAGTTCAATCTATAAGGGAATACCTCCAGGACATAGTTGCAATCTATAAGGGAACATACCTCCAGGACATAGTTTCAATCTATAAGGGAACATGCCTCCAGGACATAGTTCAATCTATAAGGGAACATTACCTCCGGACTAGTTCAATCTATAAAGGGAACATGCCTCCAGGACATAGTTCAATCTATAAGGAACATACCTCCAGGACATAGTTCAATCTAATAGGGAACAACTCCCGGACATAGTCAGATCTATAAGGGAACTACTCCAGGACATAGTTCAATCTATAAGGGAACATACCTCCAGGACATAGTTCAATATATAAAAGGGAACATACCTCCAGACATAGTTCCAATCTATAAGGGAACATCCTCCCAGGACATAGTTCAATCTATAAGGGAACATACCTCCAAGACAAGTTCAATCTATAAGGGAACATGCCCTCCAGGACATAGTTGCAATCTAAGGGAACATGCCTCCAGGACATATTTCAAATATATAAGGGAACATGCCTCCCAGTACATAGTTCACTCTATAAGGGAACAGCCCTCCATGACATAGTTCAATCTATAAGGGAACATACCTCCATGACATAGTTCATCTATAGGAACATACCTCCAGGACATGTCAATCTATAAGGGAACACTACCTCCAGGACATAGTTCATCTATAAGGGAACATACCTCCAGGACATAGTTCAATCTTAAGGGAACATACCTCCAGGACATAGTTCAATCTATAAGGAAATACCTCAGGACTAGTTCAAGCTATAGGGAACATACCTCCAAGACATGTTCAATCTATAAGGGAACATACCCTAGGACATAGTTTCAATCTATAGGGAACATACCTCCAAGACATAGTTTGATCTATAAGGGAACATAGCCTCCAGGACATAGTTCAATCATAAGGGAACATACCTCAGGAGGGGGGGGGGGACACGTTAGGGGGACATAGTTCAATCTATAAGGAACATACCTCCAGACATAGTTCAATCTACTAGGAACATCGCCTCCAGACATAGTTCAATCTATAAGGGAACATAACCTCCAGGACAATAGTTTCAATCTATAAGGGAACATACCTCCAGGACATATTTCCAATCTATAAGGGAACATACCTCCAGGACATATTCATCTATAATGGAACATGCCTCCATACATAGTTCAATCTTAAGGGAACATGCCTCCAGGACATAGTGTCAATCTATAAGGGAAACATTCCTCCAGGACAATCATCTAATAATGAACTACCTCCAAAAGCCCCGGAACATACCTCCAGGACATAGTTTCATCTTAAGGGAACATACCTTCAGGAACATAGTTTTCATCTATAAGGGAAACATACCTCCAGGACATAGTTCAATCTATAAGGAACTACCTCCAGTACCTAGTTCAATCTATAAGGGAACATCCTCCAAAACAGAGTTCTAACTCTATAATGGAACATACCTCCAGGACATAGTTTCAATCTATAAGGGAACCATACCTCCAGTACATATTTGCAATCTATAAGGGAACTACCTCCAGACATAGTTCAATCTATAAGGGAAAAATACCTCCAGACATAGTTCAATCTATAAGGGAACATACCTCCAGACATAGTTCAATCTATAAGGGAACATACCTCCAGGACATAGTTCAATCTATAAGGAACATACCTCAAGACAAGTTCAATCTTAAGGGAACATACCTCCAGGACATATTTCAATCTATAAGGAACATACCTCCAGACATAGTTTACTCTAAGGGACCAACCTCCAGGACATAGTTTCAATCTATAAGGAACATACCTCCAGGACAGTTCAATCTATAAGGGAACATACCTCCAGACATAGTTTATCAACATACTAGTACATCTATAAGGACCATAACCTCCAGGACATAGTTCAATCTATAAGGGAACATACCTCCAGGACATAGTTCAATCTATAAGGGAACATACCTCCAGGACATAGTTCAATCTATAGGGAACATCCTCCAGGACATAGTTCAATCTATAAGGGAACATACCTCCCAGGACATAATTTTCATCTATAAGGGAACATACCTCCAGACCTATAATTCAGATCCTATAAGGGACATGCTCCACATATTCAACTATAGGGAAATACCTCCAAGACATAGTTTGATTATACGGGAACATCCTCCAGGACGGTTTCATCTATAAGGGAACATGCCTCCAGGACATAGTTCAATCTATAAGGGAACATACCTCCAATACATCAGTTTGATCTATAATGGAACATACCTCCAGGACATAGTTGATCTAAGGGACATACCTCAATACAAGTTGATCTATACGGGACATCCTCGGAACATAGTTTGATCTATAAGGGGAACTACCTCCAAGACCATAGTTTTGATCTAAAGGACATCCTCCAGTGAGACATAGTTTGATCTTAAGGGAACATCCTCCAGACAGTTCATATCATAGTTTGATCTAAATGTTATGTTAAGAGTACCTACCTCAAACATAGTTTGATCTAGAAGGGAACTATCTCAGACATTGGGCATATTTAATAAAAAATTAATACGCAAAATAATTACCGCCGCACAGCGTGGCCGCGAAAAAAGCGCTAATCGCCGTATTTATAATGGTGAGCGCTATTGCCGCGATATGTATCGCGGCTCGCGTTGTCCTGCAGTAATTTTAAGTCCCTTTGGCGGTTATACTGCATGCCCCCCCCGCCGTTCCTCGACCCCCCGTACGGCAGCGACCACCCGCCCTCCGCCACTTCCCGCCAGCCCCTCCAACCCCTTTCCCCCGCTCGCTGCAATCTTGGAACAGGAGGCTAGGAGGGGCTGCTGGGAGGGGCCGCAGCAGGTGGTCCGCGACCCACCCGCCCGCGCACCCTCCCTCCCCAGCAGCTCCTCCAAGCCCCCTGCCCCGCTGCTGGCGGAGAGAGAAGGGAAGGTCCCACTGGGAGGGGTGGAGGCACCCCTCTCCATCTTCAGCCATCTACTGTGATGGCATCTGAGTCCGCGGCGGAGTGCACTTCTTTATATGGTTTTGCAGAAATCCCTAATCCGTTTCTGATTGGTCATATTTTTAATGCTTGGTTTTACATGCTTTACATTAACCAATCAGATTTTCCGCAATCTGATTGGTATGGTAAAGCATGTTTAAACCAAGCATTAAAAAATTGACTAATCAGAAACGGATAAGGGATTCTGCAAACCTATATAAGGCCCGCGCGGGAGGGGGGGTTGAGGGCGGGTGGTGTGCCTCCTGGGGCGGGTGCGACCCCCGCCGCGGTTTGCCTGCCCATCTCCGCCGCAGGAGCTTAGTATCGGCTGGCCGATACTAGCAATGCGAACAGTTCACCGCGCTTTATAGAAGCGGTGGTAACAGGTAAGTAGCGTTGCGAGAGTTTAATGTCGGAAAACGGCCGCGAAAACTCAACGAAGCTTTATAAATATGCCCCATAGATGAATCCAGAATTTTACACAAGTGAACATAGCTCCTACCTCCAATTCATGGTTGGATCTAACATTTGATGTGAGAGAACGTACCTCCAAGACACATTTGATCCAGAAGGAACGTAATTCCGGGACATAGTTGGTTTCAGATTTTACAAAATAAACATATTTACCTCCAAGACAAAGTTGGATCTAGAATTTTACACAAAGAAATCTACAAGATAAAAGATGGATTCTAGATGCTGTATGAAGGGAATGAAACTCGTGAGACCTAATTAGATCTAAATGTTCTTCTGTTTTCTTCAGGTCACCAAGAGGCTTCATGACGGAGAATCCACCTTACAAGGAAACAGTATGCTGGAAGACAGGCCTACGTCCAATCTAGAGAAGCTCCCCTGTTATCATTGGGAATGGAATCCTAAGGCCAGCGGCTAAGGTTTGTTCTCATTTGGATATCTCATTGCTTATTAGGATAGAATAGTCTATGCTACGACTGATGTGGGCAGTTACGTATAATTCCCTTTTCATTTTGGGGTGCACTTCAGCCAATCAAAACATCCAACAATCGCATAGCAAGAGAAACTAGCCATCAGAGCTTTCACACGGTTCATAGCCTCGAAATTCAGACACGAAACATCTACGTGTATAGGAACCTGGAGCAGACTTCCAGGGACCTATGTCTGTGTAGGTGTGGGGGGTTGGCTGTTTGGAAGCTGAGTGGGAGTCCTAAGGGGGCAGCTTGCCAGCATTGCTGGGATTGCAGAACTGGGGGTGTCAGCAGGCACTGGCTGGGGCCAGTATAGAGGGGGTGGGAGTGGGACAGGGAAGGATGAGGTTAGGAGTAGTTTTGGTTAGGGTTACTAGGGGAAGTGGGGGACGGAAGAGTAGGGGGTCTTCTTCCCAGATTGTCCATCAACAGATTGCCGACTTAGGTTAATGAAGTGAGGAGGAAACCTTCGGAATTAGCGTGTATGGAGGGGGCTAGTCCCTTGAGCACCCAGGGACTGCCATCTCTGATACAAGGGAGGAACGAAGGGTCAGGAATGCAAGGCAGCTGGTAGTGGTAGGGGACTTCATTATAGGAAGGTGATAGGGTAATCTGCCGCCAAGACCCACATGCCGAGAACTGTGTTTGCCCTGCCTGGTGCTAGGGTTCGGCATGTGGTGGGATCGTGTTAAACAGATTATTGGGTGGGCTGGGGAGTGACCGGGCAGTCTTGGTTCCCATTGGTGTCCAATGACAAAGTTAAGGTGAGTGAGGTCCTTAACATGATTTCCGAGACTAGGGGCCAAGATAAAAGCAAGACCTCCAGGGTAGTGATTTCCTACTACTTACTAGCAGCCACGGGCTACGCTAGGGAGGCAACGGAGCTCAGGATAGAAATGCGTGGCTAAGAGGGTGGTGTAAGGAGATGGGTTTGTTTTTTATAGAGAACTGGGCTGACTTTGCTGTCGGCTACAGGCTCTTTAGTAGGGATGGGTTGCCCCTCACTGATGGTGTGCAGCTGTTTTTAGGGAAAGATGCTAGAGGGTTGAAGGAGATTTTAAAACTAGGTTTGGGGGGGGAGGGTATTAGCAGTCTCACTGGATATGATTGTCCAGGAGGAAAGCAGGTGTAGATAGGCCAGTGGTGGGCGGAAGGGGGGTGTGCTAGGAAAGGGATAGGGAGAATGTGTATAAAGTTTAAGGATAAATTACAGGATCATAATCTAAAATGTATGTTTGCAAATGCGAGAAGCCGGCTGACAAATTGGGGTGAATTGGAAATGATGGCATTGAATGAAAATTATGATGTAATAGGTATAGCGAAACATGGTTGAACAGTTCTCTCACACTGTCACTTTACTATATGTTGCTTTATATTATAGGGATGAAATCTATTGCCAAATCACCAAACAGCTCACACAGAATCCTTCAAAGAGCAGCCATGCCAGGGGATGGATCCTCCTGTCCCGTGCGTGGATGTTTTGCCCCATCCGAGAAGTTTGTTAAGGTGAGTTTGGATTGGACATTGATATTTTACTGACTTGATTTGAGATAAACTGTTCATAACAGGAATGAGGATTTTCTGGTCTTTAACATGAATAAACAGCTGATCTGTGGTTAGAGTCACTATATATGCAGTCGGATGATTGGCTCTATATATTAAGCTTTTTGCATGTTATTAGCCAGCGGTTCTGGACACATGCATTAGCAGGGACTAAAGGAGTGTTTTGGCATATCTCTCCCCCTTACTCTGGGAAACATGGGAGTAAGAAATGAATTCTGTTTCTTAGGCTTTGTGGGCAATGCTATTCATATAGCATGAGACTGCAAGATGCCTTCTGTTATAAGAAGGTGTTTCTCTGCTTTTATGCTCAGTGAAGGGCTTTTTGCTTCTTTTGGCCCCTCCCTTATCTTTCTAGCTGCCTTTTCTGTAGATATTTAGGTGATGAACTTCCTTAAACCAAATCTAAATCTTAAAGTAAATGTAAAGTAAACATTCTAAACTACCACAAATACCACAGCAAGACTGACAGTGTTCGGTGACATCAGATTTAAAGATGTTCCAAAGATGGATGAAGATTATTTACAATGTACAATGTGCCACCCTGTTACATACAATGTATATGTTCCCTTTACATGAAGTTACATACAATGTACATGTTCCCTTTACAAGAAGTTACATACAATGAATGTGTTCCCTGTACATGAAGTTACATACAATGTACATGTTCCCTTTACATGAAGTTACATACAATGTACATGTTCCCTTTACATGAAGTTACATACAATGAATGTGTTCCCTGTACATGAAGTTACATACAATGTACATGTTCCCTGTACATGAAGTTACATACAATGAATGTGTTCCCTGTACATGAAGTAACATACAATGTACATGTTCCCTTTACATGAAGTTACATACAATGAATTCATGGCCATGTTCCCTGTACATGAGTACATACCATTGAATGTGTTCCCTGTACATGAAGTTTACATAACAACAATGTACATGTTTCCCTGTCCATGAATTACATACATGAATGTGTTTTCCCTGTACATGAAGTAACATACATGTACATGTTCCCTTTACATGAATTTACATCAATGAATGTGTTCACCTGTACATGAATTTACATACAATTAACATGTTCCCTGTACATGAAGTTACATACAATAATTGTTCCCTGTACATGAAGTAACATACATGTACCTGTTTTCCCTTTACATGAAGTTACATACAATGACTGTGGTTCCCTGTACATAAGTCCATAACATGTAACAGGTTCCCCTTACATGAAAGTTCATACATGATGGTTCCCTGTAACCTGAAGTACATACAATGCATATGTTCCTTGTACCTGAAGTTACTACAATGTACATGTTCGCCTTTAACATGTTCCCTTTACATGAATTTACATACAATGTACATGTTCCCTTTACATTACATGACGTTTTACAAACATACCATGAATGTGTTCCCTGTACTGAAGTTACATACAATGTACATGTTCCCTGACGAAGTTACATATAAGTGTTCCCTGTACATGAAGTTACTACAATGTACATGTTCCCTGTACATGAAGTTACATACAATGAATTGTGTTCCCTGTACTGAAGTTACATACAATGTACATGTTCCCGTACATGAAGGTTGACATACAATGAATGTGTGCCCTGTACATGAAGTTTACATACATGTACATGTTCCCTGTACATGATTTGCATACAATGTACAATGTTTCCCTGTCAAGGTGCATACATGAATGTGTTCCCTGTAAATGAAGTTCATACAATTTACTTTTCCCTGTACCTTAAGTTACATACAATGAATGTGTTCCCCCCTGTATATAAGTTCATACAATGTACATGTTCCCTGTACATGAGTTACATACAATGAATTTGTTCCCGTAACTGAAGTTACATACTTATCATGCCATTTCCATGAAGTTACATACAATGAATGTGTTCCCCTGTAACAGAATTTAATACAATGTACATGTTCCTTGTACCTAAAGTAATACAATGTACTGTTCCTTGTACTGAAGTTACATCAATGTACGTGTTCCTTGTACATGAAGTTAAATATACATGTAAGGTGTTCCTGTACAAGATGTTACATACAATGACAATTTCCTGTACATGAATCTACATACAACATAGCTTTCCCTTTGTTGGTTGCCATTCTAATGCTTTTGATCTGAATTACGTATATGAGAAATTTCATCCATGGAGGGCCACCCGGCTATTGCTCGTACTGTGACGAGAGACTCAGAAGAACATTTGCCAATGGACCCCAGAACTCAGCCCCCTAGTTGGCTGGCAATCTACATATAAAACCATAGAATGAATGGTGAGTCTCTGACTTTATGAACCAAGCTGGTCATGATTGGACCGTCCCATCCACACATCAGCTGACAGTTATTGGCTATGACATTGGCTAGATCAGTGAAATCAGCCAATCCCTGATGAAGGGGATACTGGGAATGGATTGTCCGCATATTGTTTCAAAAACAAATAAGAAGAAATAAGAAAAAACATTGCATTATCATTGTAATATTACACTTAGAAAAAGTAATATTACACAAGTTTTTAACTAGATCTATACCAATCAAGGTCAACTCTTACAAAGAAGAAGAAAACAAAAGGTGGGTAATCTTCCTGTTTTGTTTCTGGTCCATATTTAGGCCACCAAGTCCAAGAAGCCAATAATGTTAACAGTCACATTCATGGATGGAACCACCAAGATCTACTAACCGATTCGGCCACAACGGCCAAGGAACCCTGCAACTCATGGCTGACAATGTCAGCCTGGAAGGACGTTTTGGGTTCTCCCTTTGTATTCATAGCGCTGTTCTTTGATAAGGTATGTCAGATGTGATTGGGTGACTGAGAAAGGATGGGAATTGCTTTATTGGAGTGGCGTGGGTAGTATTTTTTATACAGCTGTAATATGTGTTATTAAGCTGTTTTTGTAGTCGGTAGTATGTATATATTGTAAGGGTCTGGTTATGTGGTCACAGGTGTCCCTTGGGAAGATGGAAATGACCGTCATGGATGCGGTTTTCTTTCTAGTCCCAATGGTGAACAATACGCTAAGGAAGGAGCCAGAACGGAACGGCCCATGGAGGACTTTTCTTCAGGAAGAGATTTTCACTCCCTGGCACAACCAAACGAGGACAACGTCGCCACAAACTCATTACCAAGCAGATGTAAGAGTGGAAGTGTGGGAATACGTTGTGATAAAGGGTGAGTTCCAGTTCCGTTGTTTTATCAGTTCTATGATTAGGAAACGTGAGCCGGACTTGTGATAACAGAGAGACCCAATGTTATGGTTATATTCCCTGAGGTTCCAGTTCCGTGTATTATTCAGTCTCTTATAGACAAACGTGAGCCAGGGACTTGATGAAACAGGAGAGACCCAATGTATGGTTTCTATCCTGAGTTCCAGTTCCGGGTATTATTCAGTTCTCTTATTAGAAACTTGAGCCAGACTTGTGAAAAACAGGAGGACCCATGTTATGGTTTCTATTCCTGAGTTCCAGTTCCGTGTTTTATTCAGTTCTCTTATAGAAACGTGAGCCAGGACTTGTGAAACAGGAGAGACCCAATGTATGGTTTCTATTCCCTGAGTTCCAGTTCCGTGTTTTATTCAGTTCTCTTATAGAAACGTGAGCCAGGACTTGTGAAACAGGAGAGACCCAATGTATGGTTTCTATTCCCTGAGTTCCAGTTCCGTGTTTGTTCAGTTCTCTTATCGGCCACGTGAGCCAGGACTTGTGAAACAGGAGAGACCAATGTATGGTTTCTAATTCCCTGAGTTCCAGTTCCGTGTTTTATTCAGTTCTCTTATAGAAACGTAAGCCAGGACTTGTGAAACAGGAGAGACCCAATGTATGGTTTCTATTCCCTGTAGGAGGAAGATCTGGCAGAGTTGGCATCCCAGCAGTACTATGTGGATTATGGCTCCGATCTGATCATGGAAAGACTATTAAACCTCATCCCTTCCTATATCCCAGACCGAGAGATCACGCCATCAAAAAACGTGGAGAAGTGGGCGCAGTTTATAATCGCAGCGCATAAAAAGGTCCGTCCCCCCCGTGTTACCATTACAGCGATAAACATTAAATATTTCCCTCATGTGACTAATCAGGATTGAGGTTGGGGAGAGAAATTTAATTCCTAAGAGATATTTATATCTCATTCTATGCAGATTTACATTATTCAAAGTGCCCCCAGGGGACATTAGGGGGTATAATGAGAAGGAGGTACAATATTTAGAGGTTAGGTGTATAAAATAAGGAGGTATATTGTTTAGGGGTAAAATGTTTAAGGGGGTATCATATTTATTGGGTTTAATATGTAGGGGGTATAATGTGTAAGGCATATAATTTCAGGGGGTATAATGTGTAAGGGATATAATGTTTAGGGGTATAAGGTGAAGGAGGTATAATGTTTAGGGGTATAAGGTGAAGGAGGTATAAGGTGTAGGAGGTATAATGTTTAGGGGTATAAGGTGTAGGAGTCTATAAGGGAACATACCTCCAAGACATAGTTTGATCTATAAGGGAACATGCCTCCAGGACATAGTTTGATCTATAAGGGAACATACCTCCAAGACATAGTTTGATCTATAAGGGAACATGCCTCCAGGACATAGTTTGATCTATAAGGGAACATACCTCCAAGACATAGTTTGATCTATAAGGGAACATGCCTCCAGGACATAGTTTGATCTATAAGGGAACATACCTCCAGGACATAGTTTAATCTATAAGGGAACATACCTCCAAGACATAGTTTGATCTAGAATGTTATGTTAAGAGTACCTACCTTCAAAACATAGTTTGATCTAGAAGGGAACATATCTTCAAGACATTGGGGCATATTTATAAAAAAAGTTAATAACGCAAAATAATTACCGCCGCACAGCGTGGCCGCGAAAAAAGCGCTATCGCCGTATTTATAATGGTGAGCGCTATTGCCGCGATATGTATCGCGGCCGCGTTGTCCTGCAGTAATTTTAAGTCCCTTTGCGGTTATACTGCATACGCCCACCCCCGTCCTCGACCCCCCGTGACGGCAGCGACCACCCGCCGCCGCCACTTCCCAGCAGCCCCTCCCAACCCCTTTCCCGCTCGCTGCAATCTTGGAACAGGAGGCTAGGAGGGGCTGCTGGGAGGGGGCCGCAGCAGGTGGTCGCCGGGGGGCCCCGGCGGGGGGGGCGGGGAAAAGGAAAAAAAAAAAAACGGGGGAAAAAAAAGGAAGGGGGGCGGGGGGGGGGGGCGGGGGAGGGGGGGGGGGGGGAAAGAGGGGGGAAAAAAAAACAGGGGGCAAAAAAACCAAAAAAAACGAAAAAAAACAAACTGCAACCGTGAAGGTAAAGAAAATGCAGGCATATGCGAAAGAGAAAACCAGCACAAAGCAGAAAAACAGTAGAGAGGAGAAACATATCTCTTAAGACCACACGTGGGGGAGAGTAATGGTGCGATCTAAGAATGTTCTAAGTAAGAGAAACCATACTTCTAAAGAGCTAAAGGCTTTACTTCTAAAAGGCCTCGTTACACGTGTAACGATCACGTGGCTGAACCCATGAGGCGAACGAAAGTGTACAGTTGCTGAAAGAGGTTTGGCTTTTCAGTTGGGCTTATCATTTGACCGATTCAATTCAGCATGCGGATCCTCATCAAGAATGTAAAGATCTCCAAGACCTATTTAAATAAATTTCGAAGAGAAAATGGTACCTCCAAGACATAGGTAAGTTTTGGGTCCGAAATTTTATTTTATTTCAAGAGAACCAACCTAACCTTCCTGGACAGAATAGTTCAATCTAAAGGAAACTATGCCTCCGACATAGTTTCATATATAAGGGAACATGCCGCTCCAGGACTAGTTCAATACTATAAGGTACCATTGCCTCCACGGACACATAGTTCAATCTATAAAAAAAGGGAACATATACCTACCTCGCAGGAACATAAGTTCAATCTATAAGGGCAACATCCACCTCCGGGCCATAGTTCAATCTATCCTATAAAGGGAAGACGTGCTCCAGGACAAATAGTTTTCAATCTATGTAAAGGGAAACATACAGGCGCAGGACATCGTTCAATCTAAAAGGGAACATTGGTGCCTCCCGAACATAAGAAGTTTCCAATCTATAAGGGAACATTGCTCCAGGACATAGTTAAAATCTATAAAAGGGAACATGGCCTGCCTCCCAGGACATAAGTTTCAATTCTATAATGGGAACATTTCCTCCTCCCAGGACATAGTCAATCTATAAAGGGAACATTGCCTCCCACAGACAATAGTTCCAATCTGTAAAGGGAACATGGCCTCCATGTACCAATATTTCAATCATATAACGGGAACATGCCCAGACTCCCAGGACAGAGTTTCAATCTATAATAAGAAGGGGGAACATCCACTACCCAACCCCCCTCCCCCTCTCCAAACCCCCAACCTAGTTCAAATTCTATAAGGAACATGCCTCCAGGACAGGTTCAATCTATAAGGGAACAGGCCTCCAGACATAGTTCAACAATCTATAAAAAGGGAACATCCCTCCAGGGACCTAGTTCAATCAATCTATAAGGGAACATAACCTCCATGAACTAGGTCAATCTCTAAGGGAACATAACCTCCAGGAATAAGTGTTCAATCTATAAGGGAACCTGCCTCCCCAGGAACAAGTTTTCAATCTACTAAGGGAACATAATAAAACCCTCAGGACATAGTTTTCAAAAACTAATCTATAAGGACATAAACCTCATCCAAGGACAAACAAACTAGTTCCAATCTATAAAAGGAACATACTCCAGGACCTAGTTTCAATTCTATTAAGGGAATCATTCCTCCAGGACAATAGTTTCAATCCTATAAGGGAACATGCCCGCGTCCAGGACATCAGTTCATCTATAAGGGAACATGCCCCCTCCAGGACAACGGTAGTTCAATCTATCGGAAACATACCACCTCCATGACTTAGTGTTCAATCTATAAAGGGAACATGCCCTCCAGGACATAGTTCAAGTTCAATCAATCTATAAGTGAACATTACCTCCAGGACATAGTTTTCAATCTAATAGAAATGGGAACATACCTCCAGGACAATAAGTTTCAATCTAAAGGGAAACATAAAACCCCAACCTTACCTCCAGACAATTAGTTTCAATATATAAAGGGCAACATATTACATCCAGGACATAGTTTTCAATCTATAAGGGAACAATACCTCCAAGACATAGTTCAAATCTATATAAGGGAACATAACCTCACAGACAATATTTCAATTATAATAAGGGAAACATGCTTCCAGGACCATAGTTTCGCATCTATAAGGGAACATGCCTCCAGGACATAGTTCAATATATAAGGGGAACATGCCCTCCAGTACAGTACATAGTTGTTTCAAATCTAATAAGGGAATCATGCCTCCATGACATAGTTCAATCTAGAAATATAAGGGAACATTAAGCCACCCTACCCTCCAGACATAGTTCAATCTATACGGGAACATATCCTACCGATCCAGGACATAGTTCAATCTATAAAAGGGAACAGACCTCCCCATGACATAGTTCAATCTATAAGGGAACGTACCATCCAGGACATAGTTTTCACATCATAAGGGAACATACCACCTCCAGGTACAATAGTTCAAATCTATAAGGGAACAACGATATCCCCTCCAGGACCATAGTTCACAAAATCTATTAAGGGGACATAACCTCCAAGACATAGTTCTAAACAATCTATAAATAAGGGAACATAACCTCCAGGAACATAGTTTCAATCTATAAAAAAGGGAAACTACCTCCCAGACATAGTTTGAATAATTCTAGTAATGGAAAACAATAACCTCCAGGACCATAGTTTCAATCTTAAAGGGAACATCACCCTAACATACAAACCGTCAGGACCATAGTTTCAAGCTATAAGGGAACATTACCTCCAGGACCATAGTTCAACTCAATCTATAATGATGGACAGAACCTCCAGACCTAGTTCAATCTTAAGGGGAACATAAAACACCTCCCAGAAAATATAACTAACCTCCCAAAGGTACATCGTTCAATCTATAAGGGAACATAAACCTCCAGGACATAGTTTTTCCAACAATCTATAAATAAGGGAACATAACCTAACCATACCTCCAGACATAGTTCAATCTATAAATGGAACATGCCTCCAGTACATAGTTCAATCTATAAGGGACAACATGCTGCCTCCGGAACAATAGTTTCCAATCTATAAGGAACATAATACCATAAACCGTCCAGGACATAGGTCACAAAATCTATAAGGGAACATTGTACCTCCAGGACATAGTTTCAAACTTTTTTTTTTTCAATACTATAAGGAACATCCCCCTCCAAAAAAACCCGCCAGGAACATAGTCAATATCTATAAGGGAACATAACCCTCCCATACCCTACCGATCCAGGACCAACATAAACAAAACAGTTTTTTTCAATCAATCTCTAAGGGAAACATAAAGCCTCCAGGAACATAGTTTCAATATCTATAAGGTAACATTAAACCTCCAGGTACCTAGTTCATCTATCAGGGAACATACCTCCAGGACCCATTAGTTCAATCTATAAGGAAACTACCTCCAGGAACATAGTTCAATCTATAGGGAACAATACCTCCCAAAACATAGTTTGAATCTATAATGGAACATAACTCCAGGACATAGTTTTCAATCTATAGGGAACATACCTCCAGTACCATAGTCAACAATCTACTAAGGGAACTACCTCCAGGCATAGTTCTATTCTATAATGGAACATATAATAACCCTCCACGTCCAGGACTAGTTCAATCTATAAGGGACCATCCTCCAAGAAACATAGGTTCAATCTATAAGGGAACATACCTCCAGGACATAGTTTCATCTATAAATGGAACAAAGTACCTCCAATAGACAAGAGGTTTTGTGATGATCTTATAAGGGAACATACCTCCCAGGACCATATTTTTCAATCTATAAGGGGAAACATAAACCCAAACCCACCTCCAGGACATAAGTTTCAATCTATAAAGGAACATCCTCCAGGACATGTCAATTCTATAAGGGAACATTACCTCCCAGGACATAGTTTTCAATCTATAATGGACTATTAACCTCCGGAACATAGTTCAATCTATAAAGGGAACATAACCAATCCAGGACATGTTCGAAATCTTATAAGGGAACATACCATAACCTCCCCAGCGAACATAGTTCCCAATCTATAAAGGGAACATACCTCCAGGACATAGTTCAATATCTATAAGGGACATACCTCCAGGGACAATAGTTCACATCAAATCTATACAGGGAACAATACCTCCATACATAGTTCACTCTAATAAGGTAACATGCCTCCCAGGACAATAGTTCAAAACATAAGGGAACATACCTCCAGACAATAGTTGGACTATAAGGAAATGCCCTTCCAGGACAATAGTGTTCAATCCTATAAGGGAACATGCCTCCCAGGAATAGTTCAAATCTATAAGTGAAACATAACCCTTCACCAAGCAAGACATAGTTTGATCTCATAAGGGAACATACCCATCCAGGACATAGTTTGATCTAAATAGAGGACATAACCTCCAGGGGGGGGGGGGGGGGGGAACATAGTTTTTGATCTATAAGGGAACATGCCTCCCAGGACATAGTTTGAATCTATAAGGGTAACATAACTCCCATATACCTCCAGACATAGTTTGAGCTATCATATATAAAAGGGAAACCATCATGCTCCAGGACATAGTTTGATCTATAATGGAACATAACCCTCCAGGACATATTTTAATCTTAAGGGACCATAAAACCTACACCACTCCGAAAGACAAATAGTTTTTTGAATCCTAGAATGTTATGTTTAAGAGTACCCCTACCTTCAAAACCATAGTTTTTGATCTACTAAGAATGGAAAAGCATTCTTCATTTCACAAACGACATTGGGCAATATATTTATAAAAAAGTTAATAATAAATAAAACGCAAAATAATTACCGCCGCACAGCGTTGGTGGCCGCGAAAAAAAGCCGTCTACAAATCCAAATAAAATCGCCGTATTTATAATGGTAGCGCTATTTTTAAATTTTTATTTTTGCCGGCGATATGGTATCGGGCCCCCTAGAGCAAGGGCCCCACCGCGTGTCCTCAGTATTTTAAGATTTTACAGTTCCTCCCTTTGGGCGGTTTTATACTGCATTACGCCCCCCCTCCGTCCATGTTCACCCTTCGACCCTACCCCGTGACGGCAGCGACCACCCCCTCCGCCGCCACCTGATCCCAGCAGAGCCCCTCCAAACCCACCCTTTTCTTTTCTTCCCTTTCTCCTTCCCGCTCGCAATGGCAATCCTTGGAAACAGGATGCTGGAGGGGCTGCTTGGAGGGGGCTGCAGGCAAGGTGGTCCGAACACGCCACCCGCCCGCGCGCACCTAACCCCCTCTCCCACAGCAGCTCTCCAAGCCCCTGCCCCGCTGCTTGGGCGGAGAGTATTAATGGGAATTGCCCCACTGGGAGTGGTGGCGGCCATACCCTCATCCATCTTTCAGCCCATCTAAACTGTGATGGCATCTGAGATCCGCGGCGGAGTGCACATTCGTTTTTATAATATAAGGTTTTGCAGAAATCCCTAATAATCCGTTTCTGATTGGTCCAATATTTTTTTACTGGCTTTTGGTTTTACAATGCTTTACAATTAACCAATCAGATTTTTTCTTTTTTTTTTTCCTTTTTCCGATCTGAAATTGGTTATGGTAAAGCAATGTTTAAACCAAGCAATTAAAAAAATTGACTAATCAGAAACGGATAAGGGATTTTCTGCAACCTATATAAAGCCCGCCCTCCGCGGGAGGGGGGGGGTTGAGGGCGGTGGTGTGCCTCCTGGTGCGGGGTGCGACCACCCGCCGCGGTTTGCCTGCCCCATCTCCGCCGCAGGGAGCTTAGTATCGGCTGCCGATACTAGCAATGCGAAAAACAGTTAAAGTTAAAAACAAAACCGCGGCGTTTATAATATAAGCGCGGTGGGTAACAGTTAAGTATCCCGGTGCGAAGAGTTTAATAAAATGTCAAGAGAAACGGCCCCGCCGGCCAGAACTGTTCCTTGTACATGAAGTTACATACAATGTACGTGTTCCTTGTACATGAAGTTAAATACAATGTAAGTGTTCCCTGTACAAGATGTTACATACAATGCACATATTCCCTGTACATGAATCTACATACAACATACGTGTTCCCTTTGTTGGTTGCCATTCTAATGCTTTTGATCTGAATTACAGTATCTGAGAAATTTCATCCATGGAGGGCCACCCGGCTATGCTCCGTACTGTGAAGAGAGACTCAGAAGAACATTTGCCAATGGCACCAGAACTCAGCCCCCTAGTTGGCTGGAACTACAGGTATAAACCATAGGAATGAATGGTGAAGTCTCTGACTTTATGAACCAAGCTGGTCATTGATTGGACAGTCCCATCCACAACATCATCTGACAGTTATTGGCTATTGACATTGGCTAGATCAGTGAATCAGCCAATCCCTGTGAAGGGGATACTGGGAATGGATTGTCCGCCATATTGTTTCAAAAACAAATAAGAAGAAATAAGAAAACATTGCATTATCATTGTAATATTACACTTAGTAAAGTAATATTACACAATGTTTTAACTAGATCTATACCAATCAAGGTCAAC
Source organism: Hymenochirus boettgeri (assembly GCA_019447015.1). Taxonomy (NCBI): domain Eukaryota; kingdom Metazoa; phylum Chordata; class Amphibia; order Anura; family Pipidae; genus Hymenochirus; species Hymenochirus boettgeri. Next base: position 88,064 of record JAACNH010000826.1, on the reverse strand, counting down.
TCTTTACAAAGAAGAAAGAAAACAATGTGTGTTAATCTTCCTTGTTTTGTCTGGTCCATATTTAGGCCACCAAGTCCAAGAAGCCAATAATGTTACCAGTCACATTCATGGATGGAACCACCAAGACTCTACTAACCGATTCGGCCACATCCGCAAACGACGTCTGCAACTCATTGGCTGACAAGATTAGCCTGAAGGATCGTTTTGGGTTCTCCCTGTACATAGCGCTGTTCGATAAGGTATGTCAGATGTGATTGGGTGACTGAGAAGAGGATGGAATTTGATTGGGTCGTTGGGTAGTATTATTTTATACAGCTGTAATATGTGTTATTATAGAGCTGTGTAGTCGGTAGTATGATATATATTGTAAGGGTCTGGTCTGTGGTCACAGGTGTCCTCCTTGGGAAGTGGAAATGACCACGTCATGGATGCGGTGTCCCAATGTGAACAATACGCTAAGGAGCAAGGAGCCCAGGAACGGAACGCCCCATGGAGACTTTTCTTCAGGAAAGAGATTTTCACTCCCTGGCACAATCCAACCGAGGACAACGTCGCCACCAACCTCATTTACCAGCAGATTGTAAGAGGTGTGAAGTTTGGTGAATACCGTTGTGATAAGGTGAGTTCCAGTTCCGTGTTTTATTCAGTTCTCTTATAGAAACGTGAGCCAGGACTTGTGAAACAGGTGTTAAACATGAGAGCCCATGTATGGTTTCTAGGCCCTGAGTCCAGTTCCGTGTATTATTCATCTCTTATAGAAACGTGAGGCCATACTTGTGAAACAGGATAGAGACCCAATTTAATGGTTTTTGTCTATTCCCTGTTTCCAGTTCCGTGTTATTTTCATATTCCGTTCTCTTATAGAAACGGGAGCCAGGACTTGTGAAACAGAGATACCCGAAGTCAGGTTTTCTATCCCTGAGTTCCATTCCGTGTTATTATCAGTTCTCTTATAGACACGTGAGCCGAGGACTTGTGAAACAGGAGAGACCCAATGTATGGTTTCTATTCCTGAGTTCCAGTTCCGTGTTTATTCTTTCTCTTATAGAACGTAGCCCAGGACTTGTGAACCGGAGGACCCAATGTATGGTTTCTATTCCCTGAGTTCCAGTTCCGTGTTTGTTCAGTTCTCTTATCGGCCACGTGAGCCAGGACTTGTGAAACAGGAGAGACCAATGTATGGTTTCTAATTCCCTGAGTTCCAGTTCCGTTTTTTATTCAGTTTCTCTTATAAAAACGTAAGCCAGGACTTGTGAACAGGAAGACCCAATGTCTGTATACTTCGTTTCTATTCCTGTAGGAGGAAGATCTGGCAGAGTTGGCATCCCCAGCATTACTATGTGGATTATGGCTCAGGTGCCGATCTGATCATTGAAAGACTTTAAACCTCATCCCTTCCTATATCCAAGACCGAGAGTGCACGCCATCAAAAAACGTGGCGACTTGGCGAGTTTATAATCGCAGCGCATAAAAAGGTCCGGCCCCCCTGTTACCCTTACAAGCGATAACCATTAATATTTCCCTCATGTGACAATCAGGAGTGAGTTGGGAGAGAAATTTTATCCTAAGATATATTATATCTCATTTCTTGCAGTATTTACATAATTCAAAGTGCCCCCATGGGACATTAGGGGTATAATAGAAGGAGGTACAATATTTCGAGGTTAGGTGTATAAAATAAGATGTATACTTTGTTTAGGGTGTACACTCTTTTGGGCGGTACTCATCTTTTATTAGGGTTTACTCTGTAGGGGGTCTACTGGTGTAGGCATCTATTTCAGGGGGTCTACTGTGACGGCTCACTGTGTTGGGGTATCCGGTGCCGGAGGTCTCAATGTTTAGGGGTCTCCCGGTGCCGGCGGTCTCCGGTGTCGGCGGTATGCCCTGTTTTCGGGTCTACGGTGTCGGACGGTCTCCTGTTTCGGGTCTCAGGTGTACGGCGGTCTCCTGTTTCGGTGTCTCCTGTTTCCTCGGTCTCCGGTGTCGGCGCTCTCCTGTGTACTTGTCCTACCTGTGTCGGCGTCTCTCCTGTTTAGGGGTCCCTGTGTCGGAGGTCTCCGGTTTCGGGGTCCTCCGGTGTCGGCGCTCTCATGTTTCGGGGTATCCTGCGTCGGCGGTCTCCGGTTTCGGGGTCTCCGGTGTCGCCGTCTCCCACTGTTTCGGGTCTACTGTGTCCGGCGGTCTCAGGGCTGTTTCGGGTCTAGGGTGTCCGTCGATGTCAATGTTTCGGGTACTGCCGGTTGTAGGAGATAATATTTTCGGGGTTATAAGTGTCGGGCGATATACTGTTTTGTTTCGGGTCTCCGTGTCCGCGGTCTCCCCCTGTTTCGGGGTCTCCATGTTGGTCGGAGGTCTCCTGTTTCGGGTCTCCTGTGGTCGACCGGTAATCAGGTTTCTGGGTCTCCGGTCTCGGCGCTCTCCTGTTTCGGGTCCTCCGGTTCGCGGTTTCCTTTTCTCGGTGTCTCCCGGGTGTAGCGCTCTCAGGTTTCGGGGATCTCCTGTGTCCAGGCGGTTCTACTGTTTTCGGGTGATCCTCCGGGCGGTCGGCGCTACATCCGGTTTCGGGGGTTCCGGTGATCCGTCGGATCTCCTGTTTCGCGGGGGTCTCCGGTATTACTTGGCCTTGTTATACATTATTACTTGGCCTTGTTATACATTACTACTTGGCCTTGTTATACATTATTACTTGGCCTTGTTATACATTATTACTTTGCCTTGTTACACATTATTACTTGGCCTTGTTACACATTATTACTTGGCCTTGTTATACATTATTACTTGGCCTCGTTATACATTATTACTTGGCCTTGTTATACATTATTACTTGGCCTTGTTACACATTATTACTTGGCCTTGTTATACATTATTACTTGGCCTTGTTATACATTATTACTTGGCCTTGTTATACATGACTACTTGGCCTCGTTATACATTATTACTTGGCCTTGTTATACATTATTACTTGGCCTTGTTATACATGACTACTTGGCCTTGTTATCCATTAGGTTATGAAGAAACCTAATACTAATTTATAATGACATTTTGCGGATGTGTCTATAGTAGTATAATAGTAATATAATAATTTAGAGCAAATTCTTAAAGCTTTTCCAAGCATCTTTCTGTTTTTTCATGGTTACTGTAGAGGAGGTAAGATGCAAGGACAAAGCTTCACATTAGCCACCATTAAAGGGGATGAATATACCTTCACCTCCAATAACGCAGAGGACATCAGGGACCTTGTGGTGACATTCTTAGAAGGTCTGCGGAAAAGGTCCAAGTACGTGGTGGCATTGCAGGACAATCCAAACCCAGGTAAGATCCATTTTTCCAGCTTGATGTTTTTAATTGCATTGATTACCTTATCTAGTGGATTTCCTGGTTACCCACAACTAACCTAGTTTGGCCCTTAGTTGGACTTCATAGGAATGTATTCAAACTAACACCTACTGTATCTAGTAAAGGAGATAAAAGACAATATTCTAGCAGTTGTAAACCTCATGATTAGTGATGGCCCAGTTCGCGGATCCGAACCTGGTTTTCCGCCTTCCAAACTTTTCCGAAAGGCGTTTTTGAAAATTTTCGAAATTACGAGGATTTCTCGTATTTTCAAAAATACGAGAAATCCTTGTAAATTCTAAATTTCGCAGATTTTTCGCATTTTGGGACGGAGCAAGCCACATGTTCGGGTCCGTATTTGCGAAGAATCCTCGTATTTGCGAAGAATCCTCGTATTTGCGAAGAATCCTCGTATTTGCGAAGAATCCTCGTATTACCGAAGAATCCTCGTATTTGCGAAGAATCCTCGTATTTGCGAAGAATCCTCGTATTTTCCGAGCGAATCCTCGATACGAAGAATCCTCGTATTTGGCGAAGGATCTCGTATTGCGAAGAACCTCGTATTACATCCTCGTATTTGCGAAGAACTCCTCTTATTTGCCAAATACCTGTATTTCGAAGAAATCCTCGTATTTGCGAAGAATCCTCGTATTTGCGAAGAATCCTCGTATTTGCGAATAATCCTCGTATTTGCGAAGAAATTTCGAAGATCCTCGTATTTCGAAAATCCTCCGTATTTGCGAAGAATCCTCTGTATTTGCGAAAGAATCCTCGTATTGCGAAGAATCCCATCCTCGTATTTCCAAATATCCTGGTATTGGCGAAGAACCTCGATTTGCGAAAGAATCCTCGGATATGTTGCAAGAAATCCTCGTATTTGCGAAGAATCCTCGTATTTCCATATCCTGGTATTTGCCGAAGAATCCTCCTATTTGCGAAGAATCCTCGTATTTTCGAAGAATCCTCGTTATTTCCAAATATCCTGGTATTTGCGAAGAATCCTCGTTAAATTTACGAAGAAATCCGCTCGTATTGCGAAGAATCCTCGTATTTGAAGAATCCTCGTATTTGCGAAGAATCCTCGTATTTTTGCGAAGAATCCCGTATTGCGAAAAGAATCTTACAGTTTCATAGGTTTTAATGGGATCCTCGAGCGGACCGGATTTGCGGAGTTTGGAACATCTCTACTCATGATGGTGAATTTCCTTAAGGTTCATTAACCTCTTTAGCAGTTAAAACATGAAGTCTCCCAATAGTTGACATTAATTGTCCTCCACTCCGAAACCCCCAAAACGCTCTAGAAATTGATCATTCTGCCCTCTCCTCCCATGATATTTTTATTCATCATCTAACTCACATCTATCACACTTCTTCTAAACAAAAACATTCTAAAGCTGGAGAAGATTCTGGGTTTCTGAGCTTCCACAAGGAGACCTGATCATCTTAGCCCACGACACTGGAGAAACCATCAGAACTCTGGATGGGCAAATGGTTACATGAAAGGACCAAGCACAAAGGAGACTTCCCAACTGAGACTTGTACGTGATCCCCCCAGTCACAAACCACCAGCTAGATTGTGTGTACGTTTAATGGCAGTTTTATATTGGCACAGGAATACCTCCATTATCTATTCAAATACTTGGTCCATCCCCTGGTAGACTTTAGAACATGGAACCCGCAGAGCTCTTTGGAACAATTCCTCTGGTAGTTTTGCATTAAAAGGGCAGTTCACCCTCCCACGGCTATTTTCCCCAGATGTTTAAATGCATTTGGACGTAGATATCATTGAACATTTTATTCCTTTTTGGAAAAAGTATATGGCTCCTCCCTCTGCTAAAGGCCTTTCTATGAGCTTGAGCATGTGCAATGGAAGCCAGCAGTGACAATGGAAGCACAGGTGAACGCAGTCAATCATTGGTTGTGATGTCACAGTCACGACCTTGATTGACTGCCTTAGGCGGGAGCCATTTTACTCTGCCAGATGGGGACTGTAATTATCCTTAAATACCTGGTTAGTAATACAGGTGAATGTGCAGAATATATCATTTGGGCATGGGGACAGGTAACGGACTATTGACCAGTTCTTTGTTAAAGGGTGACGTTCTGTCTGTTTACATTTAGTATTTTACTACATACCAGTTAGTAATAAAAATACAATTAAGGTATGTAGACACCTACCCACTCAGTTGGCACAGCCCATTGGCTAATAAAGAAGAAGAATTTGTCCCAGGACCAAGGAACCAATCCTGTATTGTTTCATCCCATTGAGATCTTTCCTTTCCAGACATTAGTGACGATGACTCCTGACCAGAAACAAACGTTTGAGGACGGTGCAGCCACAACATCGAACATGAAGAGAATTAAAGCCTTACACACTGGAGGATTCTCCTATGACTATTTCAGGTAATAACTCCTGCACAGCTGGTAGTAACTTACAGCCACCAATGGGGCATCACTCCGTTTTGAAGTCACGCTAACCGATGTTTATATATAATATATAATAACTCCTCTCTGTGAATTACATGGGTGCCTCTCGGTGCATCGCCCTCTAAGCTTCTCAATTTCTCCGATGTTCCCCGAAAGGAACGTTTTGGTTTGTGGATCCGTCCCACCAGATTTGAGTTTCTGGACCTAGTGTTTGGGTGTTTACTTTAATTGATATCCGAGGGCCATTGTCCCCTCCCGTTCAGTATAAGGGGGGTGGAACTAAAATGAAATCTATCTTTGATTTCAACCTATTTTTGCTGTTGTTTTCTTTCTAAGGAGCCTCCCCCTAAACAACCCCTGAGCGCGTCATTAGCACCGATCGCGGGAAGGACAAGCTGGGGAGTTACAACCACCGTGAGCCCATCAAACAAGGCTTGTTGAGGAAGGTGTTAATGGTCGACGACCTGTCCCAGAGCGCCTGCATGGCCTTATCGATATCCTTATAAAGAGGGGCAGTGTCCGGTGTGGAACGTTGGCCTACTCACACTCTACAGACAGAGATGTCTACTTACTAGGCTAGAGAGGTGATGATTTAAAGTCAGTGAAGAGCAGAACCTTTATCTGGATATAAAACTCATCAACGTTAACGTGTGGCCAGTTGTTGATGTGGAATTTGGACACATATGAAATCAAAATGGCAGCTATTGGCAGGAAGTTTATACAGGAGTGGTAGTAAAACCTGGGAGAAAGGCTACTGAGCGTCCATGATGGGCTATGAGGAAAGTTGGGCAGTAATGAAATGTCAAGCCTTGTCAGTATTGGTGTAAACGTCATCGCTACTTTACATACATTGGTTTACATTTACTTTTCTTGACCACGTTCTCCACCTATGTTAAAGTACATGGGCGACTACCCGTCCACGCATGCGCTCGGTGAACGAGCTGACAGACCGATCTTTGAAGGTGCCTTGAAAGCTGAACCACGAAAGACGAAATCTACTGTCAGATCCTCAAACACTCACTGACAACCACATCAAGTGAATGTGACTTGGTTCCATTTTACTGGCAGACAGTCGAAGAATCCTCGTATTTGCGAAGAATCCTCGTATTTGCGAAGAATCCTCGTATTTGCGAAGAATCCTCGTATTTATGTTGTTGTATCGTATATCTAAGGGGTAGGAGATAAATGTGTAGGGGTATAAGGTGTGGTAGGGAATCTAAGGTTTAGGGGGTGTTATAAGGTGTAGGAACGTATAATGTTTAGAGGGTATATAAGGTGTAGGGAGATATAATGTTTAGGGGTTAGTAAGGTGTCGGAGATATAATGTTAGGGGTATAAGGTGGAGGAGAATATAATGTTTAGGGTTTAAGGTGTAGGAGATATAATGTTTAGGGGTTATAAGGTGTAGGAGATATAATGTTTAGGGGGAAATGGTGTAGGGAGATTATAAGTTTAGGGGCTATAAGGTGTAGGAGATATGTTTAGGGGTATATAAGGTGTAGGAGAAATAATGTTTAGGTGGTATTAGGTGTAGGAGATATATGTTAGGGGTATAAGGTGTAGGAGATATAATGCTTAGGGGTATAGGTGTAGGAGAAAAGGTTTAGTGGGTATAAGGTGTTAGGAGGGGGGGAAATATAAATGTTTCGGGGTTATTAGGTTTTGTTGTAGGATATATAATGATTTAGGGGTATAAGGGTGTAGGAGAATAATGTTTAGGGGTTATAAGTTTAGGAGAATAGAGGTTAGGTGGGTATAAGGTTTGTAGGAGATATATGTTAGGGGTATAAGGTGTAGGAGATATAATGTTTGGGTGATAAGGTGTAGGAATTAATGTTGAGGGGTATAAGGTTGTAGGAGATATAAGGTTTTAGGGGTTTTATAAGGTGTAGGAGATATAATGTTTAGGGGTCTAAGGTGTAGGAGATATAAGGTTGTAGGGGGTTATAAGGTCTGTAGGGAGGTATAATGTTTCAGGCGGATAAGGTGTAGGAGAATAGATGTTTAGGGGGTATAAGGTGTAGGAGATATAATGTTTAGGGGTATATAAGGTGTAGGAGGTTTAATGTTTAGGGGTATAAGGTGTAGGAGGTATAATGTTTAGGGGGTATAAGGTGTAGGAGATATATGTTTCTAGGGGTATAAGGTGGAGGAGATATAAGGTTTTGGGGGTATAAGGTGTAGGAGGTATAATGTTTAGGGTTTACAAGGGTAGGCGATATAGGTTTTAGGGGTATAAGGTGTAGGAGATATAAGGTTTAGGGGGGTATAAGGTGTGTAGGAGATATAAGGTTTAGGGGGTATAAGGTGTAGGAGATATAATGTGTAGGGGTATTAAGGTTGTAGGAGATTTAGGAGATATTGTTTATGGGTATAAGGTGGAGGAGAATAATGTTAGAGGGGTTATAAGGGTAGGAGGTTTAATGTTTAGGGGGTTATTAAGGTTGTAGGAGGGTGTAGGAGATATAAGGTTTAGGGGTATAATGTGTAGGAGGGTATAATGTTTAGGGGGTATAAGGTGTAGGAGATATAAGGTTTAGGGGTATAAGGTGTAGGAGATATAATGTTTAGGGTATAAGGTGAGGAGACATAATGTTAGGGTTAGGTGTAGGAGATATAATGTTTAGGGGGTTATAAGTGTAGGAGAATAATGTTTAGGGATAAGATGTCGGGAGATATAATGTTTAGGGAGGTATAAGGTGTAGTGAGATATAATGTTTAGGGGTATGAAGGTGTAGGAGATAAAGGTTTGGGGGTATGGTAAAGGTTGTAGGAGATATAATGTTTAGGGGTATAAGGTGTAGGAGATATTAAGGTTTAGGGGTATAAGGTGTAGGAGATATAATGTTTAGGGGTATAAGGTGTAGGAGATATAGGGTGAGGGGGTAAAGGTGTAGGAGGTATACTGTTGGGGGATAAGGGTAGGAGATATAATGTTAGGTGGTTATAAGGTTGTAGGAGAATAATGTTTAGGGGTAAAGGTGTAGGAGATATAATGTTAGGGGTAAGGGTTGTAGGAGATATAATGTTTAGGGGTATAAAGGTGTAGGAGATATAAGGTTTAGGGGTATAAGGTGTAGGAGGTGTAATGTTTAGGGTTATAAGGTGTAGGAGATATAATGGTTAGGGGTATAAGGTTGTAGGAGATATAAGGTTTAGGGGGGATAAGGTTGTAGGAGATATAATGTTTAGGGCGGTTATAAGTGTTAGGAGAGATGTTTAGGGGTATAAGGGTTTGGAGGAGATTATAATGGTTAGGTTATAAGGTGTAGGAGATATAAGTTAGGGGTATAAGGTGTAGGGAGATATACTGTTAGGGTTATAAGGTTGTAGGGAGATATAATGTTTAGGGGTATAAGGTGTAGGAGATATAATGTTTGAGGCGGTATAAAAGGTTAGGAGATATAAGGGTTTAGGGGTATAAGGGTAGGAGATATAATGTTTAGGGGTTTAAGGTGTTAGGAGATATATTTTAGGGGGTTGTAGGGGTATAAGGTGTAGGAGATATAATTGTTTAGGGGTATAAGGTGTAGGAGATATAATGTTTAGGGGTATAAGGTGTTGTAGGAATATAATGTGTTTAGGGGGTATGAGGGGTAGGAGATATAATGTTTAGGGGTTGTATTATAAGTGTAGGGATATAATGTTTAGGGGTCTTATAAGGTGTAGAGAATAATGTTAGGGGTATAAGGTGTGTAGGAGATATAAATGTTTAGGGGGTATTTTATAAGGGGTAGGAGATATAATGTTTAGGCGGTATAAGGTTGTAGGAGGGTATCTGTTTAGGGTATAAGGCTGTAGGAGATATAATGTAGGGGTATAGTTTATACGGTTGTAAGAAGATATAAGGTTTAGGGGGTATGGGGGGTATAAGGTGTAGGAGATATAATGTTTAGGGTTATTAAGGTGTAGGAGGTATAATGTTTAGGGTTATAAGGTGTAGGAGGGGTGATCAGGGTAGGGTATAAGGTGTAGGAGTAGGAGAGTGTAGGGTAGGAGATATCTCGTTATAGCGGGTAGGGTATAAGGTGAGGAGATATAATGTCTTAGGGGTTTATAAGGTGTAGGAAGATATAATGTTTAGGGGTTATAAGGTTTGTAGGAGATAAATGTTTAGGGGTTATAAGGTGTAGGAGGATATAATGTTAGGGTTATAAGGTGTAGGGGAGATATAATGCTTAGGGGGTAAAGGTGTTTATGGAGTGAGATATAATGTTTAGGGGTATAAGTGTAGGAGATATTCCATGTTAGGGGAAGGTGTATGAGATAAAGTTTAGGGGTATGAGTGTAGGAGATTAAGTTTAGGGGTATAAGGTGTAGGAGATATAATGTTTAGGGGGTATGGTATAAGGTGTAGGAGATATAATGTTTAGGGGTATAAGGTGTAGGAGATATAAGGTGTAGGAGATATAATGTTTAGGGGTATAAGTGTAGGAGGGTATAATGTTTAGGGGTTATAAGGTGTAGGAGATATAATGTTTAGGGGGTATAAGGTGTGTTGTAGAGATATAAGGTTTAGGGGTATATAGGTGTAGGCGAGATATAATGTTTAGGGGTATAAGGTGTGTAGGAGATATAATGTTTAGGGGGTATAAGGTGTAGGAGATATAAGGTTTAGGGGGTATAAGGTGTAGGAGATATAATGTTTAGGGGTTTTAAGGTGTTAGGAGGTATTATAAGTTTCAGGGTATAAGGTGTTATGTAGGAGATATAATGTTTAGGGGGTTGTATAAGGTGTAGGAGATTATAATTTTTCGGGTATAAGGTGGGACGATAAAGGTTTTTAGGGGGATATTAAGTGTAGGGAGGTATAATGGTCTTAGGGGTTATATAAGGGTGTTTGTAGGAGATATCAGTGTAGGGGATAAGGTTGTAGGAGATATAATGTTTAGGGTATAGGTGTCTGTAGGAGATATAATTTTAGGGGTTATTGTATTAAGGGTGTAGGAGATATAATGTTTAGGGGTATAAGGTGTAGGAGATATAAGGTTTAGGGGGTATAAGGTGTAGGAGGTATAATGTTAGGGTTATAAGGTGTAGGAGATATTAATGTTAGGGGTATAAGGTGTAGGAGATATAAGGTTTAGGGGGGTGGTATAAGGTGTAGGATATAATGTTTAGGGGTTATAAGTTTAGAGATATGTTTAGGGGAATAAGGGTAGGAGGATATAAGGTTTAGGGTTATACGGTGTAGGAGATATACTGTTTAGGGGTATAGGTGAGGAGATATAATGGTTAGGGGTTTATTATTAGGTGTAGGAGTATAATGTTTAGGGGTATAAGGTGTAGGAGGTATAATGTTTTAGGGGGTATAAGGTTGTAGGAGATATACTGGTTAGGGGTATAAGTTTGTAGGAGATATAATGTTTAGGGGTATAAGGTGTAGGAGATATAATTGTTTAGGGGTATAAGGTGTAGGAGATATAATGTTAGGGGTATAAGGTGTAGGAGATATAATGTTTAGGGTTATAAGGTGTAGGAATATAATTGTTTAGGGTGGTCGGAGGTGTAGGAGATATAATGTTAGGGGTTTTAAGGTGTTGTAGGAGATATAAGTTTAGGGGCTATAAGGTTGTAGGGAGATATAAGTTAGGGTATAAGGTGTAGGAGATATAATGTTAGGGGGTTATAAGGTGTAGGAGATATAATGTTTAGGGGGTGTATAAGGTGTAGGTGGGTTATAATGTTTAGGGTTATAAGTGTAGGAAGATATAATGTTAGGGGATAAGGTGAAGAGATATAAGGTTTAGGGGGTTATAAGGGTGTAGGAGATATAATGTTTAGGGTATAAGGTGTAGGAGATATAATGTTTAGGGGTATAAGGTGTAGGGATATCATGTTTTAGGGGTATAAGGTGTAGGCGATATAAGTTTAGGGGTATAAGGTGTAGGGAGAGATAAGTTATGGGGTTATAAGGGTGGTAGGAGGTATAATGTTAGGGTTATAAGGGGTAGGAGATATAATGTTAGGGGTATAAGGTTGTAAGAGCTAAAGGTTTAGGGGTTATAGGCGTAGGAGATATATTGTGTTAGGGTTTATAAGTGTAGGAGGTCATAATGTTTAGGTTATAAGGTGTAGGAGAATAAATGTTGTTTAGGTTTGATAAGGGTGTAGGAGAGATAATGTTTAGGGGGGATAATTATTATAAGGTGTAGGAGATATCATGGTTAGGGGGTATAAGGTGTAGAGAGATATATGTTTAGGGGTATAAGGTATAGGAGATATAATGTTTAGGGGTATAAGGTTGTAGGAGATATAAGTTTGGGGTATAAGGTGTGTAGGAGATATAATGTTAGGGGTTATTAAGGTGTAGGAGGATATAATGTTTAGGGGGTCTAGTGTAGGAGATATAATGTTTAGGGTTATAAGGTGTAGGAGATATAATGTTTAGGGGTTATTTTGGTATTAAGGTGTGTAGGAGAATATAATGTTTAGGGGAAAGTGTAGGAGAGATAATTTAGGGTTATAAGTGTAGAGATATAATGTTAGGGGTGGTATAAGGTGTAGGAGATATAATGTTTAGGGGTATAAGGTGTAGGAGTGGAGGAGATATATGTTTAGGGGTATATAAGGGTAGGGATATAAGTTTAGGGGCTAGGTGTAGGAGATATAATGTTTAGGGGTATAAGGTGTAGGAGATATGTTTAGGGGTATAAGGTTGTAGGGAGATATAATGTTTTAGGGGGATAAGGTGAGGAGTTGTAGGAGATATAATGTTAGGGGTTATAAGGTTGTAGGAGATATAAAAGATATTAATGTTTAGGGGGGATAGGTATTGATAAGGTGTAGGAGATATAATGTTTAGGGGTATAGGGTAGGAGATATAATGTTTAGGGTATCAGGGTGTAGGAGATATAAGGTTTAGGGGTTATAAGGTTTAGGGCGAATAATGTTTTAGGGGTATAAGGGTGTAGGAGTATAATGTTTAGGGGTTTTATAAGGTGTAGGAGAGATAATAATGTTAGGAATAAGGTGTAGGAGATAAATGTTTAGGGGTATAAGGTGAGGAGATATAATGTTTTCTTTAAGGGGTATAAGTGTAGGAGGTTAAGTTTGGGGTATAAGGTGTGGAGATATAAGGTTAGGGGGTTAGTAAGGTAGGAGGTTTAATGTTTAGGGTAAAGGTGTAGGAGATATAATGTTTAGGGGGTATAAGGTGTAGGAAGATATAATGTTTAGGGGTATAAGGTGTAGGAGATATAAGGTTTAGGGGGTATATAAGGTGTAGGAGGTTTAATGTTTAGGGTATAAGGTGTAGGAGATATAAGGTTTGAGGGGGGTAAAGGTGTAGGAGGTATAAGGTTTAGGGTGTTCTAAGGGTAGGAGGATATAATGTTTAGGGGTATAAGGTGTAGGAGAATATAATGTTTAGGTGGTATAAGTGTAGGAGATAGAATGTTTAGGGGTATAAGGTGTAGGAGGTTTAATGTTTAGGGGTATAAGGTGTAGGAGATATAATGTTTAGGGGTATAATGTGTAGGAGATATAAAGTTAGGGGTATAAGGTGTAGGAGGTATAAGGTTTAGGGGTATAAGGTTGTAGGAGATATAATGTTAGGGGTATAAGGTGTAGGAGGTATAATGTTTAGGGGTTATAGGTGTTTGTGGAGATATAATGTTTAGGGGTATAAGGTGTAGGAGGTTTAATGTTTAGGGGTATAAGGTGTAGGAGATATAAGGTTTAGGGGGTATAAGGTGTAGGAGGTAAGTTAGGGTTATAAGGTGTAGGAGATATAATGTTTAGGGGTTAGAATGTGTAGGAGATATAAGTTATAGGGGTATAAGGTATAGGAGATATAATGTTTAGGGGTATAAGGTGTAGGAGATATAATGTTTAGGGTATAAGGTGTAGGAGGTTTAATGTTAGGGGTATAAGGTGTTGTAGGAGTATTAATGTTGAGCGGGATAAGGTGTAGGAGATATAAGGTTTAGGGTATAAGGTGTAGGAGTTAATGTTTAGGGGTATAAGGTGTAGGAGATATAATGTTTTAGGGGTATAAGGTGTAGGAGGTTAATGTTTAGGGGTATAAGGTGTAGGAGGTATAAATTGGAAGGGTTTATTGGTCCCTTTATGTTTAATGGGTAAAATAAAGTTTAGTCTCTTAGTGAAAGTCCCTGTGGATCTACAGAAGATTTTTTTCTCCATTAAACTTCCAACTTCTCCTCTAGGGAATCTACGCAGAGAAAAGATCAGACGGCCAAAAAGTGAAAGAAACCGTTGTGGATTTCGCTCGTTTCAAGTGGCCTCTGTTGTTTTCCAGATTTTATGAGGCCTTTAAATTTTCAGGTAAACGACCAGATTCTTTCACAACACAACAGGACTAACGACCCATTCTGGTGCTGTATTTTACCAACAAGAACGAGGGGTTCAGGGGCAACGCAACTTGCATCTTTGGGGTTTGAGGCAAAACTTTTAAGGCAAAAAATAACCCTGTAAGCAGGTTTGGTAAATACCCATTAATGAAATATCCATGGGGAGGGGCGTTGGTTGGGGGGCTTTATATATTTCCCAAACTCATTGAAACCTAAGGCAGGGTACACATGGGGGACTATTTGCGACTAGCGATCATGCGGCAGGGACAAATGACTGCCGGTTGCGGGAATATTCCATTGAGAACCGCACAATCAGCCGTGATTTACCAACAAGCCCGAGATCGGTTGCGGGCGCCATGAACACACCATGAGATATTTCCAGCAGACCGACCAATACACGTCACTATCCGGAGATATCTCATGGTGTGTGCCCAGCCTAACATTCCACTGTCTTTCCAATCAGGACCAAGTCTGCCCAAAAACGATGTGATTGTCGCGTGAAACTGGGATGAGTTTACGTTGTGATGAAACAGAGCAGGTCCTCCTGGAAACTTCCTTCCCAGGAAATCACAGCGGTCTCCAGCAGCAGGGAACATGGACGTGAGGTCTTACTGCCGTGTTACACATATTACTTGGCCTTGTTATAACATATTACTTGGCCTTGTGTTACACAGTATTACTTGGCCTGTTATACATTATTTACGTGGCCTGTTATACATATTACTTGGCCTTGTTATACATTATTACTTGGCCTTGTTATACATTAATTACTTGGCCTGTTATACATTATTTACTTGGCCTTGTTATACATTATTACTTGGCCTTGTTAACATCTTACGTGGCCTCGTTTATCCCTTATACGTGGCCTCGTATACATTATTACTGGCCTCGTAATACATTATTATTGGCCTCGTTGTACATTATTTATTGGCCTCGTTTAGACATTATTACTTGCCTCGTTATACATTATACTTGGCCTCGTTATAATTATTACTTGGCCTTGTTAGACATTATATGGCCTTGTTATACATTATTAAGTTGGCCTCGTTATACATTATTACTTGGCCTTGTTATTGACATTATTTACTTGGCCTCGTTATACATATTACTGGCCTCGTTATCCATTATTACGTGGCCCGTTAGAAATATTAATTGGGCCTTGTTTATACATTATTACTTGGCCTAGTATACATTATTACTTGGCCGGGACCACATTTATTACTTGGCCTTGTACACCATTATTACTTGGCCTTGTTCCACATGATTACTTGGCCTTGTTCTACATTATTACTTGGCTTGTGAAATTATTACTGGCCTTGTAGGACATGATTACTTGGCCTTGTTACACATTATTACTTGCCTTGTTATCCATTATTACTGGCCTTGTTATACCTGTATTACGGGCCGTGTTACACATTAGGACTGGCCTCGTTATACATTATACTTGCCTCGTTTATACATTAGGACTTGCCTCGTTATAACATTAATTATTGGCCTCGGTTATACATTAGTTAACTTGGCCTTGTTATACCATATACTGAGCCGTGTGACACATTTATTACTTGGTCTTGGTACACAGTGATTATTGGCCTTTGTTATCCATTATACTTGGCCTTGTTTATACATTATATTGGCCTTGTTACCATTATTCCTTGGCCTTGTGCACACATGATTACTGGCCCGTTACACATTATTTATTGGCCTTGTTATACATTATTAATTGGCCTTGGTATACAGTAGTTACTGCCGGTTACACATTATTACTTGGCCTTGTTATTAAAATATTACTTGCCTGTTATACAGGAGTACTTGGCCTTGTTATACATATTATTGGCCGTGTACACATTTGTACTTGGCCGTTGTTATACATTATTACTGCCTGTTACACATTATACGTGGCTTGTTACACATTATTACTTGGCCTTGTTACATTATTTACTTGGTCCTCGTTACAATTATTACTTGGCCTCGTCCACATGATTACTTGGCCATGTTACACATATATTGGGCCTTGCTTGTTCACAGTATTATGGCCGTTATACATTCGTACTTGGCATTGTATAACATTATTATTGCCTTGTTAGACATATTACTTGGCCTGGTATACATTATTACGTGGCCTTGTCTATACATTATACTTGGAATTGTAACATTATTACGTGCCTTGTTATCCATTATTACTTGGCCTTGGTAGCCATATTACTTTGGCCTTGTAGCCATTATGACTGGCCTTGGTATACCTATTACTTTGCCTTGGTAACATGATTACTTGGCCTTGTAACACATTATACTTGGCTTGTTATACATTATTACTTGGCCTTGTTATTACATTATTTACTTGGCCTTGTTATAAGTACAATTGCCTTGTTACCATATTAATTGGATTGTTATACATTATTACTTTGCCTTGTTAACATTATTATTGGCCTTGTTACCACATTTTAGTTGGCCTTGTTATACATTATGTACTGGGCCTTGTATAATGATTATTTGCCTTGTCTACCACATTATTACTGGCCTTGTTACACATTTTAGTTGGCCCTGGTTATACAGATTCCTTGGCCTTGTTATACATTATTACTTGACTTGTTATAATGACTACTTGGCTGATTTTTATCATTATTACTGGACGTGTTATACACATTATTACTTTGCCCTTGTTACACATTATTACTTGGCTTGTTACACATTGATTAGTTGGCTTGTTAACATTATTACTGGCCTGGTTATTACATTATTACTTTGCCTTGTTTACCACATTTTACTTGGCCTTTGTGACACATTTATTAGTTGGCCTTGTTATACCAGTATTACTTGGCCTTGTTTTATACATTATTACTTTGCCTTGTTACACATTATACTTGGCCTTGTTACACATTATAGTTGGCCTGGTTATATCATTATTACTGCCTTGTTATACATTATTACTTGGCCTTGTTATACATTACTACCTTGCTTGTTTACATTATTATGGCCTTGTATACATTATTACTTTGCTCTTGTTACACATAATGACTGGCCATTGTTAACACATTAGTAGTTGGCCTTGTTAGACATTATACTTGGCCTGTAACATTATACTTGCGTGTACACATTATTACTTGGGCCATTGTTACACATTATTAGTTGGGGGCTTGGGACCGTGTTATTATACAGTATTACTTGGCCTGTATACATTATTACTTGGCCTGCTTGTTACACATTATTACTTGCCTTGTTACACATTAGTACTTGGCCTGTTATACAGTCCTATTACGTGGCCTTGTTACACTTATTACTTGGCCTTGTTAAACATATTACGTGGCCGTGTATAGTTACATTAGGACTTGCCTCGTTATACATATGAATGGCCTTGTTAGAAATTTGACTTGGCTGTTACACATTTATTACTTGCCCTGGTTATACATTATTACTGGCCTGTTATACATTATTACTTGGCCTTGTTATACATGACTATTGCCGCGTTATACATTACTTGGCCTTGCTTATACATTCTTACTTGGCCTTGTTATACAGACTATTGGCCTTGTTATCCATTAGGTTATGAAGAAAGAAACCTAATACTAATGTATAATGCCATTTTGGGATGTGTCTATAGTAGTATGAATAGGTAGAATAATTAGAGCAAATTCTTAAAGCTTTTCACAAGCATCTTTATGTTTTTTCATGGGTACTGTAGAGAGGTAAGATGCAAGGACAAACAAAGCTTCACATTAGCACCATTTAAAGGGGATGAATATTACCTTCACCTAAAACGCAGAGGAATCAGGACCCTTGTGTGACATTCTTAGAAGGTTGCTGGGGAAAAGGGTCAAGACGTGGTGCATTGCCGGACATCCAACCCCAGGTAAGATCATTTGTCCAGCTTGATGTTGTTTAATTGCATTGATTACCTTATTAGTGGATTTCCTGGTTACCCACAATAACTAGTTTGGCCCTTCGTTGGACTTATAGGAATGTATTCAACTACACACCTCGTTAGTATTAAGGAGAGATAAAAGACAATATTTAAGCATTGTAAACCTCATGTATGTGATGGCCCTTTCGCGGATCCGAAACATGGTTTTCCGCTTCAAACTTTTCCGAAAGGGTACCGTTTTTTGAAATTTTCGAAATTACGAGGATTTCTCGTATTGGTACAAAATAGACGAAATCCTGTACATTCCTAAATTTCGCAGATTTTTCGCACTTTGGGACAGGAAGCCGCCACATGTGGTCCTTGCGAAGTCTCGTATTTTGCGAAGAACCCGATTCAGATCCCTCGTATTTGCGAAGAATCCTCGTAATGCTCGAATTGTTTTGTAAATCTCGTATTTGCGAAGAATCCTCTATTCCGAAGAATCCTCGTATTTGCGAAGAAGCCCTCGGTATGACCGAATCCTCGTATTCTGCAAGAATCCTCGTATTGCGAAGAATCCTCGTATTTTCGAGGAATCCTCGTATCTAAACCTGTATCCTTGCGAAGATATTGGCAATCCGTATTGGCGGGATCAGACGAAGCACATTCCAAATAGTATTGAAATTCGTGCGAAGAATCCTCAGTATTGTGCAAGATCATTTGCGAAAATCCTCGTATTTGCGAAGAATCTCGTATTGTCGATAATGACTCCGTATGCGAAGAATCCAATACTGGTATTTGCGAAAGAATCCTCGTATTGAGAAGAATCTCTTGCGATCCTCGTATTGCAAATCCTCGTATTGCGAAGAACCTGATTTGGAGTCTCGATTGAAGAATCCTCGGATTTGCAGAATCCTCGTATTTGCGAAGAACCTAGTAATTTCCATATACCTGGTATTTGCCAGAAAGATACCTCGCTATTTGGGCAGCGAAGCATCCTCGTATTTGAAGAATCCTCGTTATTGTCCAAATATCCTGGATTTGCGGAAGAATCCTCCATTCAAGAATCTTCATAGAAGAAATCGTATTCCAAAATCCTCGTATTGGAAGAATCCTCGTATTTAGCGAAGGAATCCTCGTATTTTTGCGAAGAATACCCGTATTTGCCGAGAACTCGTATTGCGAAGAATCCTCGTATTTGCGAAGAATCCTCGTATTTGCGAAGAATCTTTCATTTCAATAGGTTTTAATGGGATCCTCGAGCGGACCGGATTTTGCGGAGTTAGGACATCTCTACTCATGATGGTGGAATTTCCTTAAAGGTTCATTAAACTCTTTAGCAGTTAAAACATGAAGTCTCCAGATAATTTGACATTAATTGTCCTCCACGTCCAGAACCCCCCAAAACGCTCTAGAAATTGATCATTCTGCTCCTCTCCCAGATATTTTATTCATCATCTAACTCACATCTATCACACTTTCTTCTAAACAAAAACATTCTAAAGCTGGAGAAGATTCTGGGTTTCTGAGCTTCCACAAAGGAGACCTGATCATCTTAGACCACGACACTGGAGAAACCATCATGAACTCTGGATGGGCAAATGGTTACAATGAAAGGACCAAGCACAAAGGAGACTTCCCAACTGAGACTGTGTACGTGATTCCCACAGTCACCAAACCACCAGCTGAGATTGTGGTACGTTTAATGGCAGTTTATATTGGCAGCAGGAATAATCTCCATTATCTATTCAAATACTTGGTCCATCCCCTGGTAGACTTTAGAAGCAGATGGAACCCGCAGAGCTCTTTGGAACAAGATTCCTCTGGTAGTGTTGCATTAAAGGGCAAGTTCACCCTCCCCGACTGCTATTTTCCCCAGATGTTTACATGCATTTGGACGTAGATATCATTGATACATTTTATTCCTTTTTGGAAAAAGTATATGGCTCCTCCCTCTGCTTAAAGGCCTTTCTATGAGCTTGAGCATGTGCAATGGAAGCAGCAGGTGAACAATGGAAGCAGCAGGTGAAACAGCAGTCAATCATTGGTTGTGATGTCAGCAGTCACAGCCTTGATTGACTGCCTGTAGGGCGGAGCCAGTTTACTCTGCCAGAATGGGGACTGTAATTATCCTTAAATACCTGGTTAGTAATACAGGTAAGAATGTGCAGAATATATCAGTTGGGCATGGGGACAGGTAACGGACTATTGACCAGTTCTTTGTTTTAAGGGTGAACGTTCTGTCTGTTTACATTTAGTATTTTACTACATACACAGTTAGTAATAAAAATACAGATATAAAGGTATGTAGACACCTACCCACTCAGTTGGCACAGCCCATTGGCTAATAAAGAAAAAGAGAAGGTTGTCCCAAGACCAAGGAACCAATCCCTGTGATTGTTTCATCCCATTGAGATCTTTCCTTTCCAGACATTAGTGACGATGACTCCTGACCAGAAACAAGACGTTGTGAGGACGGTGCAGCTCACAACATCGGAACATGAAGAGAAGTTAAAGCCTTACACACTGGAGGAATTCTCCTATGACTATTTCAGGTGATAAACTCCTGCAAAGCTGGTAGTAACTTAAAGCCACCAATGGGGGCATCACTCCGGTTTGAAGTCACGCTAACCGATGTTATATATATATATAACTCCTTCCTTGTGAATTACATGGTGCCTCTCGGTGCATCGCCCTCTAAGCTTCTCAATTTCTCCCGATGTTCCCCGAAAGGAACGGTTTTGGTTATGGGATCCAGTCCCACCAGATTTGAGTTGTCTGGACCTAGTGTTTGGGTGTTTACTTTATTGAATATTCCTGAGGGCCATTGTCCCCTCCCGTTCAGTATAAAGGGGGGTGGAACGTAAAATGAAATCCGGAATCTTTGATTTCAACTATTTTTGCTGTTGTTTTCTTTCTAAGGCCTCCCCCTAAGCACACCCTGAGTCGCGTCATGATCACCAAGAATCGCGGGAAGGACAAGCTGTGGAGTTACACCCGTGAGCCCATCAAACAAGGCTTGTTGAGGAAGGTGTTAATGAGCGACGAGCTGTCCCAAGAGGCCTGCATGGCCTTTATCGATATCCTTATAAAGAGGGGCAGTGTCCGGGGTGGTAGACGTTGGCCTACTCACACTCTACAGACAGAGATGTCTACTTACTAGGCCTAGAGAGGTGATGATTTAGAAAGGTCACGTGAAGGAGCAGGAACCTTTATCTGGATATAAAACTCATCAACGTTAACGTGTGGCCAGTTGTAGATGTGGAATTTGGACACATATGGAAATCAAAATGGCAGCTATGTGGCAGGAAGTTTATACAGGAAGTGGTAGTAAACACTGGGGGAGAAAGGATACTACTGAGCGTCCATGATGGGCTATGAGGAAAGTTTGGCAGTAATGAAATGTCTACTAAGCCTTGTCAGTAATTGGTGTAAACAGTCATCGCTACTTTACATACATTGGGTTTACATTTACTTTTCTTGACCACGTTCTCCACCTATGTTAAAGTACATGGGCGACTACCCGTCCAAGCGCATGCGCTCGGTTAACGAGCTGACAGACCAGATCTTTGAAGGTGCCTTGAAAGCTGAACCACTGAAAGACGAAATCTACTGTCAGATCCTCAAACAACTCACTGACAACCACATCAAGTGAGTGACTTGGTTCCAGTTTTACTGGGCAGACAGTGGAAGGTCAGACAATAGACCTGTGGGCAATTCTAGATGGAGAATTCAGTGTATTGTTCCCATGTGGATGGTCCCAGTACCAGTGATGAACATGGGGCTTTGTATGAACATGTTAAACAGGAATTGAAGCCAAATCTAAAAGATGGAATAGATGGGGGTATAAACGATACGGCAGAAACATTATGGGTGGAACTGTGTACAGGAAGCAAGAAGGTGGGTAAATTAATTGTTGGAGTGTGTTATAAGCCGCCAAATGCCGGGGAAGAGGTGGAAATGAATCTCCATATGCAGTTTACAAAGGCTGCTGGTATGGGGCATGTTCTGGTCATGGGGGATTTTAACTACCCTGAAATAGATTGGAGTAATGGAACTGCCAGCACCTCAAAAGGTATAAAGTTCTTAAATTTCCTATATGAGCATTTTCTTTCACAGATGGTAGAAGTTCCTACTAGAAAGAATGCGTTGTTGGATCTGGTGATATCTAATAACCCAGAGCTCATTTTGGAGATGAAGGTAATGGGAAGCTTAGGACATTTTTTTGCAACCTATATTAAATTACACTATATCATGGTCACTATTCCCTATATTAAATGACTCTATATCATGGTCACTATTCCCTATATTAAATGACACTATATCATGGTCACATTCCTCTATTAAATGACACTATTCATGGTCACTATTCCCTATATTAAATGACACTAGTCATGGTCACTATTTCCCTATCTTTAAATGACACTATCATCATGTCACTTTCCTATATTAAATTGGACACTATAATCGGATTTCAACTATTCCCTATGATTACAAGACACTATATTCAATGGTCACTATTCCCCCTATATTAAATGACACTTCATAATCATGGTTCACTATTCCTATATTAAATGATCACTATACACGTGTCGACTATTCCCTATATTAAATGACACTATATCGAGGTGGATCCGATTAGGCAATATATCCCTATTTTAAATGACACTATATCCTGGTCACTATTTCCCTATATTATAATGACACTATATCATGGTCACTATTCCTTATATTATGACACTATACCATGGTCACTATTCCTATATAAATGACACTATATCATGGTCCTATTCACCTATATTTAATGACCTATATCATGGTCACTATTCCTTATTAAATGACATTCTAGTATCACGGTCTCTAGTCCCTATATTAAAGACACTATATCAGCTGTCATCTATTCCCTATAGTAAATGACACTATATCATGGTCACTATTCCCTATATATCAATGACACTATATCATGGTCACTATTCCCTATATTAAATGACACTATATCATGTCACTATTCCCTATATAAATGACACTATCATGTCACTATTTCCTATAATTATAACACTATACATTCCACTATCCCTCATTTAAATTGACACTATATGCATGGTCACTATTCCCTATATTAAATGACACATATCATGGTCACTATTCCCTATAGTAAATGACACTATATAAGTTCATGGTCACTATTCCTTATATTAAATGACACTATATCATGTGTCACTATTCCCTATATAAATGACACTATATCATGGTCACGATTCCCTATATTAAATGACACTATATCATGGTCACTATTCCCTATATTATAATGACACATATCATGGTCACTATTCCCTATATTACTCACCCTATATGCACACGGTCACTATTCCCTATATTAAATGACACTGTATCATAATCACTATTCCCTATATTAAATCACACTATATCACGGTCACTATTCCCTATATTAAATGACACTATATCATGGTCACTATTCCCTATATTAAATGACACTATATCATGATCACTATTCCCTATATTAAATGACACTATATCATGATCACTATTCCCTATATTTAATGACAGTATATCATGGTCACTATTCCCTATATTAAATGACACTATATCATGGTCACTATTCCCTATATTAAATGACATTATATCATGGTCACTATTCCCTATATTAAATGACACTATATCATGGTCACTATTCCCTATATTAAATGACACTATATCCTGATCACTATTTCCTATATTAAATGACACTATATCATGATCACTATTCCCTATATCAAATGACACCATATCATGATCACTATTCCCTATATCAAATGACATCATATCATGATCACTATTTCCTATATCAACTGACACCATATCATGATCACTATTCCCAAAGCTTCCCATTAACTTCATCTCCACAATGAGCTCAGGGTTATTAGATATCACCAGATCCAACAATGCATTCTGTCTAGTAGGAACTTCTCCCATAACCAGAACATGCCCCATACCAGCAGCCTTTGCCAACTGCATATGGAGATTCATTTCCACCTCCTCCCTGGCATTTGGCAGCTTATAACATACCCCAACAATTAATTTACCCACCTTCTTGCTTCCTGTACACAGCTCTATCCATATTGTTTCTGCCGTATCGTTTATACCCCCATCTATTCCATCTTTTAGATTTGGCTTCAATTCCTGTTTAACATACATACATACTCCTCCTCCTTTCTTATTAACTCTGTCATGTCTAAATAAGGAGTATCCTTCAATATTTACTGCCCAGTCATGTGAATCATTTAGCCATGTTCCTGCTATACCGATCACATCATACCTTTCCTTTAAAGCTATTAGTTCTAGTTCCCCAGTTTTTCCAGACAGACTTCTTGTATTTGTAAACAGCATTTTAGATTATCATTCAATTTACTTCCTAACTTGGACGTATGTGTCTCCTTATCCTCTATGCTCCCCCTTCCCCCATTTCCAATAATAATAACACAGCAGATAGAACAGCAAGAGACATGAATATCCTATAAATTATATTATGATAAAGGGAGTCAATGAAATTGTCAATTATATAATAAATGACCTTTAAAATATAAGGGTATTATAATAATAATATGGATGTGGCCTTGTGCTATATGTTTTCATGGAACTCTTCATTGACTATCTTCTTGTATTGTACAAAAGAGGGTCCATTATTCACCATCACCCTAATCATCTGCCCAGTAATAATCCAATTCTTAATACTGCAAAAAGGACTAATGTGGCTTTGACCACAATATAAGACAAAGGGCGTGGTTTAAGGAGGTGGGTGTGGTCAAGAGAAGGATCGAGAGCCATATTAATCAAATATCGGTATAGTTTTTTTACGATCGCATTAAATTAATGTTCCGTGTTCAACAATACCGATTGTCATTGTACGATATCGATCGTAATTCTCCGATATCGTAAATCTACATTACTGATATCGTAGAATAATGATCGGTATCATAGAATAACGAACCTTATTCTACGACACCTGCGCGGCTCCTTTAAAAATTGAAGGAACCGCGCGGTCGTTGTAAAATAACGATCGTTATTCTACGATACCGAACGCTATTCTACTACCAATCGCTATTCTACGATACCGAACACTATTCTACTACCGATCGCTATTCTACGATACCGAACGCTATTCTACTACCGATCGATATTCTACGATACCGAACACTATTCTATGATATTGGCACAGTAGATTTACGATGGCGATATGGTAGAATTACGATATTGTAAAATATCGATGGGTATCATAGAACACAAACACGATAACAATGTGTGATAAATATGGCCCCAAGGCACATGGCAGTCACAGCCTATATGGCCCCAAGGCACATGGCAGTCACAATCTATATGGCCCCAAGGCACATGGCAGTCACAATCTATATGGCCCCAGGGGACAACCTGCCTATGTGACAAGCACGTTATGGTATAATGGAATCTCCTGGCCCTCCATCACGCAACTTGTATTGATATGGGATCACACTGTCCCCTACCACCACTGTGTATTGTTATACTGTATTCTCACGGTCTCCACTACCTCCTGAAAGGAGACTTGGTATTGTACAGGAGGGATCGATACAGAAATAAGGGCGATCACGGTCCTCGTGGAAAACCTAAATCCACTTGATTGTTAAGATGGCATCCCCTGAGGTCACAAACCCTAAAAACCATCCACTGAAATATTGGTGGTAGGATAGGTAATCTCTGCAATCCTCCTACCATCACTTTGTATTGTGAAAATGGGTGAGGTGGGATTCTCAGACTGTGCCTACATCAGGTATTTGTATTGATCTCACTGTCCGACCCATCCCACTGTGTATGTATAATGGGATCCCTGTCCCCTGACCATCCTGTGTATGTACTATGGTGATCTCACTGTCCTCCTACCATCACTGTGTATTGTATAATGGATCTCACTGTCCTCCTACCATCACTGTGTATTGTGTTCTGGGATCCCACTGTCCTACCATCACTGTGTATTGTATATGGGATCTTCACTGTCCTCCTACATCAACTGTGTATTGTACACATGGCTCTCCCTGTCCTCCTACATCCCTTTAATTCGTAAATGTATAATGGGATCCCACTGTCTACCATCACTGTGTATTGTATAATGAAATGGGATCTCACTGTTCCAACCATCACTTTGTATGTATAGGTAGCACAACTGTCCTACATCACTGTGGTATTTGAACTGGTGGATCCCCCTGTCGCTCCTATTAGCACTGTGTATTGTATAAGGGATCTCACCTGTCCTCCACCGACTCATCACTTGATATTTATATGGGATCACACACCTGTCCTACCATCACTGTGTTTGTATATGGGATCTCACGTCCTCCTCCATCACTGGTAATTGTATATGGGATCCTCGCCTGTCCCTCCTATTCTCACTGTGTCATGTATAATGGGATCACACGCCCTAACCAGCACTGTGTATTTATATGGGATCACACTGTCCTACTCATCACTGTTATGTGTATCCTTGGATCATCACTGTCCTCCTATTATCACTGTGTATTGTATAATGTGATCACACTGTCCTCCTACCATCACTAGTGTCTTGCTATAATTGATCTCACTGTCCTCCGACCATCATGTGTAAAATTGTATAATGGGATCATCACTGTCCTCCTAACCATCACTGTGTATTGTATAATGGGACTCACTGGTCCTCCTATCATCAACTGAATGTATTGTATATGGGATCTCCCTGTCCTCCTACCATCCACGGTGTATTGTAAATTTGATCTCAACTGTCCTACCATCACTGTGTATTGTATAATGGGATCCCACGGGTCCCCTACACACTGTGGTTGATAATGGTCCCCACTGTCCCCTACCATCACTGTATTGTTAAATGGGATCCCACTGTCCTCTACATCACTGTGTATTGTATAATGGGATCCCACTGTCCTACCATCACTGTGTCATTGTCTAATTGGATCCCACGTCCTACCATCACTCGTGTTCTTGTAGAAGGGATCCCACTGCCCCCCACCACACATCACTTGGACTGTGTATTGTTATATGGGATCCCCTGTTCCTCCATCAGACTGTGTAGTGTATAATGGATCCTCACGTCCTCCTAACCATCACAAAAACCTTGGTTGTATTGTAGAATGGGACACATCACTGTCCTCCTATCCACTGTGTAGTGGGGGGTGGTCTAGGGGGAGTGGGTGGGGGGGATCCCACTGTCCTCCCATCACTGTGTATTGTATAATGGGATCCCACTGTCCTCCTACCATCACTGTGTATTTGTAATAATGGGGATCCCACACCTCACTCTGTTTCTACCCAATACGCACGTTGGGCGTGCCGGTCGAATCTAAACGTCACTTACGTAAAGTTGTAGTCGGCTGATAGGGACCCTGGTGCGCGACGGCGGGAGGCTACGCGATGCAGGCGTCAGGTGGGCACTGGTGTATTAATATAATGGGATACACGTCCTCCTACCATCACTGTGTATTGTATAATGGATCCCACTGTCCTCCTATCACTGTGTATTGTATAATGGGATCTCACGCTGTCCCTCCTACCATCACTGTTATTGTTAATGGAATCTCACTGTCCTCCTACCATCATGTATGTATATGGGAATCTCACTGTCGCCTCCTACCTCACTGTGTATGTCTAATGGGATCTCAACTGTCCTCCTCTCCATCACTGTGTATTGTATAATGAGATCTCACTGTCCTCCTACCATCACTGTGTATTTAATATGGGATCACCACACAACTTTCACCTAAACCACACGGTGTATTGTATAATGGGAGCTCACTGTCCTACCATCACTGTGTTTGTATAATGGGATCACCTGTCCGACCATCCTGTTATTGTATAATGGATCTCCCGGTCATCCTATTATCACTGTTTATTGGTAATTGGATCTCACTGTCCTCCTACATCACTGTGTATTGTATAATCTGGGATCGTCACTGTCCTCCGACCAAATCACTGTGTATGTATATGGGATCTCACTGTCCCCTCCTAACCATCACTGTTTCTTGTATAATGGGATCTCACTGTCCTCCTACCATCACTGTGTATTTATGAATCCCCCACTGTCCTACCATCACTGTGTATTGTATAATGGGATCCCACTGTCCTACCTTCACTGTGTATTGTATAATGGGATCTCACTGTCCTCCTACCATCACTGTGTATTGGATAATGGGATCCCACTGTCCTCCCTACCCTCACTGTGTATTGTACATAATGGGATCCTCACTGTCCTCCATCCGGTGTATGTATAGATGGATCAACATGTCCTACCATCCACTGTGTATTTATATGGGATCCCACTTGTCCCCTCCTACCATCACTGGTGTATTGTAAAAATGGGATCCCCTGTCCTACCATCCTGTGTATTGTAATAATGGGACTCACGGTCCTCCTACCATCATGTGTAATTTTATAAATGGGATCTCACTGTCCTCCTACCATCACTGTGTATTGTGTAATAATGGACTCACTTGTCCTCCTACCTATCACTGTGTATTGTATAATGGGAATCTCACTGTCCTACTACCATACGTGTATTGTAGAATGGGATCCACTGTCCTCCTACCAGCCTGTGTATGTTAATGGGATCTCCCTGTCTCCTACCATCACTGTGTTATTGTATAAATGGGATCTCACTGGTCCCTCCTACCACACTGTGTAAACAAATTGTATAATGGGATCACCTGTCCTCCTACATCACTGTGTCTTGTTATAATGGGCATCACCTGTCCACCATCACTGTATTGTATAATGGGATCACACACCCTGTCCTCCGACCTCACTGTGTATTGTCTACTGGGATCTCACTGTCCCTACCATCACTACTGTGTATTGTATAATGGATCTCCACTGTCCTACTCATCACTGTGTATTGTATAATGGGATCTCACTGTCCTCCTACTCAATCAACTGTGTATTGTATAAATGGATCTCACTGTCCTCCCTACCATCACTGTGTCTTGTATAATGGGATTCAGCACAACTGTCCCCTACTACCATCACTGTGGTATTGTATAATGGGATCTCACTGTCTCCCCCCCCCGTCACCATCACTGTTAATTGTATAATGGGATCCCACGTCTCCTACCATCACGGTGGTTTGGATAATGGATCCCCTGTCCTCCTACCATCACTGTGTATTGTCTAAAATGGGATCTCACTGTCCTCCCCTACCTCACTGTTTATTGGTATAATGGGGATCTCACTGGTCTCGCTCACCTCACTGTGTATTGTATAATGGGATCCCACTGTCCTACCATCACTGTGTATTGTATAATGGGATCCCACTGTCCCCTACATCCTGTGTATGTATAATTGGATCTCACTGTCCTCCTACCTCACTTTGTAATTGGTCTAATGGGATCTCACTTGTCCCTCCCTATTATCACTGTGTATTGTATCATGGGATCCCCTGTCCTCCTACCATACTTGTGTAGTGTATACATGGGATCCCACTGTCCTCCCTACCATCACTGTGTATTGTATCATGGGATCTCACTGTCCTTCCACCATCATGTGTTATTGTATAATGAAATGGGATCGACTGTCCCTTCCTACCATCACGTGTGTATTGTATAATGGGATCTCACTGTCCTCCTACCCATCACTGTGTATTGTATACTTGGGACTCACTGTCCTCCTACCATCACTGTGTATATGATAATGGGAATCTCACTGTCCTACCATCACTGTGTATTGTATAATGGGATCTCACTGTCCTACCATCACTGTGTATTGTATAATGGGATCTCACTGTCCTCCTACCATCACTGTGTATTGTATAATGTGATCTCACTGTCCTCCTCAATGCACTGGTGTATTGTATAATGGGATCCACTGGTCCTCCCACCATCACGTGTATTTAATAATGGGATCTTCACTGGCCTACCATCACTGTTTATTGTATAATGGGATCCTCACTGTCCTACCATCACTGTGTATTGTATAATGGGATCCCACTGTCCTACCATCACTGTGTATTGTATAATGTGATCACACGGTCCTCCTACCATCACTGTGTATTGTATAATGGGATCTCACTGTCCTAACCATCACTGTGTATTTTATCATGGGATCTCACTGTCCTACCATCACTGTGTATTGTATAATGGGATCACACTGTCCTACCATCACTTGTATTGTATAATGGGATCCCACTGTCCTACCATCACTGTGTATTGTATAATGGGATCGCACTGTCCTCCTACCTCACTGTGGTCATTGTATAATGGGATCTCACACTGTCCTCCTACCATCACAGTGTATTGTATAATGGGATCTCAACTGTCCTACAATCACTGGTATTGTATATGGACCCCCCCAAAAAGAAAAAAAAAAAAAAAAAAAGAAAACCCCCCCCCCCTCCCTCTCACTGTCCTCCACCATCACTGTGTTTGTATAGATGGGATCTCACTGTCTCCTACCTCACTGTGGTATTGGTATAATGGGTCTCACTGTCCCTCCTACCTCACGGTGTATTGTTAATGGGATTCTACTGTCCTCCTACCATCACTGTGTATGTATATGGGATCCCCCTTTCCCCTAACCATCACTGTGTATTGTTATAATGGGATCTCACTGTCCCTCCTACCATCCTGTGTATTGTATAATGGGATCCTCAGGGTCTCCTACCATCACGCTGTGGTATTGTATAATGGGATCCCACTGTCCTCCTATCACTGTGTATTGTAATAGATGGGATCTCACTGCCTCTCTACCATCACTGTGGTATTGTCAATATGGGATTCTCACTGTCCTCCTACCATCGACTGTGTTTGTAAAGGGATCGCACTGTCCTCCTACCATCACTGTGTATTGGATATGGGATCTACGTCCTCCTACCATCACTGTGTATTGTACTAAATAGGGATCTCACTGTCTCCTACCATCACTGTGTATTGTATAATGGATCCCACTGTCCTCCTAACATCACTGTGTATTGGTATAATGGATCTCACTGTCCTCCTACCATCACTAATAGTGTATTGTATAATGGGATCCTCACTGTCCTCCCTACCATCACTGTGTATTGTAAATGGGATCTCACTGTCCTCCTACCATCACCGTGTATTGTATAATGGGATTCTCCCTGTCCTCCTTTTATCACTGTGTATTGTATAATGGGATCCCACTGTCTCCCTACCAAGTGTCACTGTGATGTGATAATGGATCTCAACTGTACTACCTCCCTGGTATTGTCTAATGGGATCTCATGTCCCTCCTAACCATCACTGTGTATTAGCTAATGGTCTGGCTGTCCCTCCTAACCACACTGTGATTGTATAATGGGAATCTCACTGTCCTCCTAACCATCACTGTGTATTGTATAAATGGGACCCACTGTCCTCCTGAACCATCACTGTTGTATTGTATAATGGTGATTCACTGTCCTAACCATCACTGTGTATTGTATAAATAATGGGATCACCTGTCCCTATCCATCACTGTGTATTGTATAATGGGATCCCACTGTCCCTCCTACCATTCACTGTAGTATTGTATAATGGGATCCCTCCCACTGGTCCTACCATCACTGTGGTTGTATAATGGGATCTCACTGTCCTACTACCGCACTGTGTATTGTATAATGGGATCCCACTGTCCCTCCTACCATCACTGTGTATTGTAATAAGGGATCTCACTTTCCTTACATCACTGTGTATTGTAATAATGGATCTCTCTCACTGTCCTCCTACACCTAACTGTGTATTGTATAATGGGATCCCACTGTCCTACCGTCACTGTGTATTGTATAATGGGATCTCACCTGTCCCGTACCATCACTATTGTAGTTTAAATGGGAATCCCCACCTGTCCTACCATCACTGGTTTGTATAATGGGATCCACTGTCCTACCATCACTGTGTATTGTATAATGGGATCCCACTGTCCTCCTACCATCACTGTGTATTGTATAATGGGATCTCCCTGTTCCTCCTACCATTCACTGTGTAATTTTCATGGGATCCCACTTCCTACCATCACTGTGTATTGTATAATGGGATCTCACTGTCCTCCTACCATCACTGTGTACTGTAGAATGTGATTCTCACTGTTCCTCCCGACCATCACTGTGTATTGTATAATTGATTCTCACTGTCCTACCATCACATGTGTATTGTTATAAATGGTATCCCACGTCCTCCGACCATCCCTGTGTATTGTATAATGGGATCTCACACTGTCCGCCTATCCATCGACTGTGTATTGTTAATAATGGGATCTCACTGTCCTACCATCACTGGTATTGTATAATGTGATCCACTGTCCTCCTACCATCACTGTGTGTGGTTTATAATGGATCCCACTGTCCTCCTACCTCCTACCTCACTGTTATGGTATAAGGGGGATCTCACTGTCCTCCTACCAATCACCGTGTTATTGTATACTGGGATCCCACTGGTCCTCCTCCAATCACTGTGATTGGTAGAATGGGATCGTCAACTGTCCTAACCATCACTGTGTAGGGAAAGAGAAAAAAAAAATGGGGAGAAGGAATTGTATAAGGGGGATCCTTCATCATCACTGCCCTCCTAACCATCACTGTGTATTGTCTAATGGTGATCTCACTGTCCTCTGCTACCAATCACTGTGTATTGTATAATGGGATCTCACTGTCCTAAAACCATCACTGTGTAATTGTATACTGTATCTCACTGCCCCGCCTACCATCACTCTGTTTGTATATGGGATCCTCACTGTCCTCCTAACGCATCACTGTGTATTGGTATAATTGTAATCTCACTGTGTCCTCCTACCATCACTGTTGGTATTGGTATATTTGATCTCAACGGTCCTCCTACCATCACGTGTATTGTATAATGGGATCCCACTGTCCTCCTACTAGCCATCACTGTGTATTGTATAATGGGATTCTCACTGTCCTCCTACCATCACTGTGTATTGTATAATGGGATCCCCCTGTCCTCCTACCATCACTGTGTATTGTATATGGGATCTCCTGTCCTAACACATCACTGTGAATTGTCATGGGATCTCACTGTCCTCCTATTATCAACTGGTATTGTATAATGGGATCCCACTGTCCCTCCTACCATCACTGTGTATTGTATAATGGGATCTCACTGTCCCTCCTACCATCACTGTGTATTGTATAATGGGATCCCACTGTCCTCCGAACAGCACTGTGTATTGTATAGTGGGATCCCACTGTCCTCCTACATCACTGTGGTATTGTATATGGGTCTCACTGTCTCCTACCTCACTGTGTATTGTATAAGGATCTCACTGGTCCTCCTACCATCACTGTGTATTGTATAATGGTATCCACTGTCCTCCTACCATCACTGTGTTTGTATAATGGGAATCTTCACTGTCCTACCATCACGGTGTATTGTATAATGGGAATCCCACTGTCCTCCTACCCATCACTGGTGTGATGTGGGGTGTGGTGGAGTACGCTGCACGCGTACAAATGCCGGTAAAGGAACTGGAGAAGTGCTAACGGGGGGGGGGGGGGGGGGGGGGGAGGCCGCACAGGAAAAAACGGGAGACGGCGCTTCGAGGGTGTACGGGTCACTGGTGTTATTGTATAATGGGATCTCACTGTCCTCCTACCATCACATGTGTATTGTATAATGGGATCCCACTGTCCTCCTACCACTGTGTATTGTATAATGGGGGATCTCACTGTCCTACCATCACTGTGTATTGTATAATGGGATCTCACTGTCCTCCTACCATCACTGTGTATTGTATAATGGGATCACAACTGTCCTCCTACATCACTGTGTATTGTAAAATAATGGGACTCACTGTCTCCACCTCACTGTGTATTGTATAATGGGATCCTCACTGTCCTAACCATCACTTGTAATTGTATAATGGGATCTCACTGTCCTCCCACCATCACTGTGTATTGTAATCTGGGAATCTCAACCTTGTCCTACCATCACTGTGTAATTGTATAATGAATGGGATCCACTGTCCCTCTACCATCACTGTGTATTGTATAATGGGATCTCACTGTCCTCTACCATCACTGTGTAATTGTATAATGGGATCCCACTGTCCTCCTCACCATCACTGTGTATTGTATAATGGGATCTCACTGTCCCTCACTCCATCACTGTGTATTGTATAATGGGATCTCACTGTCCTCCACTATCACTGTGTATTGTATCATGGGATCCACTGTCCTCCTACCATCACTGTGTATTGTATAATGGTATTCTCACCTGTCCTCCTACCATCACTGGTATGTATAATGGTCTCACTGTCCTCCTACCATCATGTTATTTTATAATGGATCTCACTGTCCTACCATCACTTGTGTATGTATAATGGGATCTCAACTGTCCTCCTACCATCAATGTGTATTGTATAATGGGATCCCACTGTCCCTCCTACCATCACTGTGTATTGTATAATGGGATCACACTGTCCTCCTACCATCACTGTGTTTGTATAATAATGGGATCCCACGGTCCTCCTAGGCCATCACTGTGTATTGTATAATGGGATCTCACTGTCCTCCTACCTACCAGTCACTGTGTATTGTATAATGGGTCTCACTGTCCTCCTACTACCATCACTGTGTATTGTATAATGGGATCCCACTGTCCTCCTATCACTGTGTATTGTATATGGATCTCACTGTCTTCTACCATCCTGTACGTATTGTATAGTTGGATCCCACCCCTGTCCTCCAACCATCACTGTTTATTTGTTATGATTGGATCTTCACTGTCTTCTCCATCACTTGTATGTATCATGGGGACCCACTGTCCTCCTACCCATCACTGTGTAATTGTATAATGGGCTCGTCACTGTCCTCCTACCTCACTGTGTATTGTATTGGGATCCCCCCACTGTCCTCCTACCATCACTGTGTATTGTATAATGGGATCTCACTGTCCTCCTACCACCATCACTGTGTATTGTATAATGGGATCTACTGTCCTACCGTCACTGTGTATTGTATAATGGGATCACACTGTCCTACCATCACTGTGTATTGTATAATGGTTCACTGTCCTACCTCAACTGTGTATGGTATATGGGATCTCACTGTCCTAACCATCACTGTGTAATTGTATAATGGGGATCTCACTGTCCTAACCGTCACTGTGTATTGTAATAATGGATCGCACTGTCTCCTACCATCACTTTGTATTGTTAAAGTGGGATCCCAACTGTCCTCCTACCATCACTGTGTATTGTATAATGGGATCTCACTGTCCTACCATCACGTGTGTTGTATATGGGAATCTCACTGTCCCTCCTACCATCAACTGTGTATTGTATACTGGGATCCTCCTGTCCCCTCCTTACCATCACTGGTATTGTATAATGGGATCTCACTGTCCTTCCTATACCATCACTGTGTATTGTATAATGGGATCTCACTGTCCTCCTACCCTCACTGTTATTGTTAATGGGATCTCACTGTTCCTCCTACCATCACTTGTGTATTGTATAATGGGATCACACTGTCCTCCTACCATCACTGTGGGATTGTATAATGGGATCTCACTGTCCTCCTACCATCACTGTGTATTGTATAATGGGATCTCACTGTCCTCCTACCATCACTGTGGTATTGTATATGGTATCTCACTTCCTCCTCCATCACTGTCTTGTATTGTATAATGGGGACTCTCACTGTCCTCCTACCATCACTGTGTATTGTATAATGGGATCTCACTGTCCTCCTCCCATCCTGTGTATTGTTAATGGGAGCTCACTGTCCTCCGACCATCACTGTGTATTGTATAATGGGATCCCACTGTCCTCCTACCATCACTGTGTATTGTATAATGGGATCTCACTGTCCTACCATCACTGTGTATTGTATATGGGATCCCACTGTCCTCCTACCATCACTGTGTCTTGTATAAGGGGATTCTCAGCTGTCCTTCTACCATCACTGTGTATTGTATAAATGGGATCCCCACTGTCCTCCCTACCATCACTGTGTATTGTATAATGGGAGCTCACCTCACTGTCCCTCCCTATCCATCACTGTGGTATTGTATAATGGGATCTCCGGTCCTCCTACCTCACTAG
Source organism: Hymenochirus boettgeri (assembly GCA_019447015.1). Lineage (NCBI taxonomy): Eukaryota > Metazoa > Chordata > Amphibia > Anura > Pipidae > Hymenochirus > Hymenochirus boettgeri. The sequence continues at coordinate 52,091 of JAACNH010000826.1, read as the reverse complement.
TGTATTGTATACTGGGATCCCAATGTCCTCCTCCATCACTGTGTAATTGTATAATGGATCTCATCTGCCACCATCACTGGTGTATTTTTATAATGGGCTCTCACTGTCCTAACCATCACTGTGTATTGTAAATAATGGGATCTCACTGTCCTACACCGTCATGTGTATTGTATAATGGGATCTCACTGTCCTACCATCATGTGTATTGTATAATGGGATCCCACTGCCTCCTACCATCACTGTGTTTGTATAGGGATCTCACGGGCCTACCATCATGTGTATTGTATAATGGTCCCCTGTCCTCCTACCACACTGTGTATTGTATAATGGGATCCACTTCCTCCTAACCTCACGTGGTATTGTATAATGGGATCTCAACTGTCCTCCTACCATCACGTGTATTGTATAATGGATTCACTGTCCCCTACCATCACTGGTAAGTGTATAATGGGATCACACCTGTCCTCCTACCCAGCAACTGTGGTAGTGTATATGGGATCCCACTGTCCTACCATCACTGTGTATTGTATAATGGGATCCCACTGTCCCTCCTAACCATCACTGTGTATTGATAATGGGGATCCTACCTGTCCTCCTACCATCACTGTGTATGTTAATGGGATCTCACTGTCCTCCACCATCACTGTGTGTGTATAGATGGGATCTCACTGTCCTCCTACCATCACTGTGTATTGTATAATGGGATCCCACTGTCCTCTCTAACTTACCATCAACTGTGTATTGGTATAATGGGATCATAACGTCCTCCTACCTCACGTGTATGATAATGGGATCCCACTGTCCGAACCATCACTGTGTCTTGTATACTGGGGGATCTCACTTCCTCCTACCATCACTGGTGGTATTGGATAATGGGATTCCACGGTCCTCCTACCATCCACTTGTTTATTGTATAATGGTATCTCACTGTCCTCCTACCATCACTGTTGTATTGTATAATGGGATCCCACGTCCTACCATCACTGTTTATTGATACTGGGATCCCACGGTCCTACCATCACTGTGTATTGTATAATGGGATCTCAACTGTCCTCCTACCATTGTGTATTGTATAATGGGATCCCACTGTCCTACCATCACTGTGTATTGTATAATGGGATCCCATGTCCTACCATCACTGTGTATTGTATAATGGGATCTCACTGTCCTCCTACCATCACTGTGTATTGTATAATGGGATCTCACGTCCCTAATACCATCAACTGTGGATGTAAGAATGGGGTCTCACGTCCTCCTATCCTGTGGAATTGTACTAATGGGATCTCACTGTCCTCCTACCATCACTGTGTATTGTATAATGGGATCCCACTGTCCTCCTACCATCCTGTGTATTGTATCATGGGATCACACTGTCCTACAGTCCTACTACCCATCACGTGTAGTGTATAATGGGATCCCACTGTCCTCCTACCATCACTGGTGTAATTGTAGAATGGGATCTCACGTTCCTCCTAACCATCACTGTGTATTGTATAATAGGGGATCCCACTGTCTCCTACCGTCACTGTGTATTGTAATAATTGGATCTCCCACGCCTCCTACCGTCACTGTTGTATGTATAATGGGACCCACTGTCCTCCTATCACTGTGTATGTATCATTGGATCTCACTGTCCTCCTACCATCACTGTGTATGTATAATGGGATCTCCTGTCCTCCTACCACACTGTGTATTGTATAATGAGGTCTCACTGTCCTCCTACCAACACTGTGTATTGTAAATGGGATCTCACTGTCCCCTACCACTCACTGTGTAATTGTATAATGATCACAAGCGTCCTCCTCCCTCAACTGTGTATGTAATATGGGATCCCCCCTGTCCTACCGTCCTGTGTATTGTAGTAATGTGATCCCACTGTCCCTCCTATCACACGTGTATTGTATAAATGGGATCTCATGTCCTCCGACCATCACTGTGTATTGTAATAATGGATCTCACCTTTCCTCCTCCCATCACTGTGTATTTGTTAATTAATGGGGATCTCCTGTCCTCCCTACCATCACTGTGTAATTGTATAAAGGGATCTCACTGTCCTACCACACGTGTATTGTAGAATGTGGATCTCACTGTCCTCCTACCAGCCTGTTTATGTATAATGGGATCTCACTGTCCCTCCTAATCACTGTGGATTGTATAATGGGATCTCACTGTCCTCCTTACCATCATGTGTATTGTTAATGGGATCCTCACGTCCGTCCTATCACTGTGTATTGTATAATGGGATCTCCCGGCCTCCCTATCACGGTGTATTTGTAGAATGGGATCTCACTGTCCTCCTACCATCACTGTGTATTGTATATGGATCACACTGTCCTACCATCACTGTGTATTTTTGTATTATGGGATCACACTGCCTAAAAAACCTCCACTGTGTATTTATAATTGGATCCATGTCCTCCTACCAACTGTGTATTGTATAATGTGGCTCCAACTGTCCTACCATCACTGTGTATTGTATAATGGATCTCACTGTCCTACCATCACTGTGTATTGTATAATGGGATCTCACTGTCCTCCTACCGTCACTGTGTATTGTCTAGAATGGGATCCCCCCTGTCCTACTATCACTGTGTATTGTATAATGGGATCACACTGTCCCTACCATCACTGTGTATTGTATAATGGGATCCCACTGTCCTCCTACCGTCACTGTGTATTGTATAATGGGATCACACTGTCCTCCTAACCATCACTGTGTATTTTATATGGGATCACACTGTCCTACCATCACTGTGTATTGTATAATGGGATCCCACTGTCCTCCCCACCGACTGTGTATTGTAATAATGGATCACAGCTGTCCTCCAGCACTGTGTATTGTATAATTGGGAATGGGATCGCACGTCCTCCTACCATCACTACTGTGTATTGTATAGGGATTCTCACTTTCCTCCTACCATCACTTTGTAGTGTATATGGGATCCTCACTGTCCACTATCACTGGTATTGTATAATGGATCTCACTGTCCTAACCAATCACTTGTGTATTGTTATATGGGATCTCCACTGTCCCTACCATCACCTTGGTGTTTGTCATAATGGGCTCTCCTTTCCTACCATCACTGTGTATTGTTAATGGATCTCAACTGTCCTACACATCACTGTGGGTTATTGTATATGGGATCTCACTGTCCTACCAAATCCAAAAAAAAACTGTTAGTTAATGGGATCCTCTTGTCCCCCCCTCAAAAAAAAACTACATCACTGTGGTATTGTATAATGGGATCTCACTGTCCTACCATCACTGTGTTATTGTAAATAGATGGGATCTCACTGTCCTACCATCACTGTGTATTGTATAATGGGATCTCACTGTCCTCGCTACCATCCTGTGTATTGTATAATGGGATCTCACTGTCCTACCATCACTGGTTATTGTATAATGTATCTCACTGTCCCCTAACCATCACTGTGTATTGTATAATGGGATCCCACTGTCCTACCATCATGTGTATTGTATAATGGGATCTCACTGTCCTCCTACCATCACTGTGTATTGTATAATGGGATCTCACTGTCCTCCCTACATCCCACTGTGTATTGTATAATGGGATTTCACTGTCCTCCTACCATCACTTGTATTGTATAATGGGATCTCACTGTCCTCCTACCATCACTGTGTATTGTATAATGGGATCTCACACTGTCCCCCCTCCTACCATCACACTGTGTATTGTAAATAATGGGATCTCACTGTCCTCACTACCCTCAATGGGTATTGCTATGGGATCTCACTGTCTCCTACAAAAACCATCACTGTGTATTGTAAATAATGGGATCCCATTCCTACCATCACTGTGTATCTGTAATATGGGATCCCACTGTCCTCCCTACCATCATGTGTATTGTATAATGGGATCTCACTGTCCTACCGTCACTGTGTATTGTTAATGGTATCCACTGTCCTCCTACCATCACTGTGTATTGTATAATGGGATCTCACTGTCCTCCTACCATCACTGTGTATTGTATAATGGGATCCCACTGTCCTACCGTCACTGTGTATTGTATAATGGGATCTCACTGTCCTCCTACCATCACTGTTATTGTATAATGGGATCACACTGTCCCCTACCATCAACTGTGTATTGTATAATGGGATCTCACTGTCCTACCATCCAACTGTGTATTGTATAAGGGATCACACTGTCTCCATATCACTGTTATTGTATAATTGGATCTCACGTCCTCCTAAAAACCGTCACTGTGTATTGGATAATGGGATCTCCTGTCCTCCTACCATCACTGTGGTATTGTAATAATGGATCTACTGTCCTCCTACCATCACTGTGTATTGTATAATGGGATCTCACTGTCCTCCTACCATCACGGTGTATTGTATAATGGGATCCCACTGTCCTACCATCACTGTGTATTGGTATAATGGGTCTCCAACTGTCCTACATCACTTGTTATTGTAATATGGGACTCACTGTCCTCCATTATCCCTGTGTATTGTATATGGGATCCCCTGTCCTACCAATCACTTTGTATTGGTATACTGGTCTCACACTGTCCTCCTACCATCACTGTGTATTGTATAATGGGATCTCACTGTCCTCCTAACCACACTGGATTGTATAATGGGATCCCACTGTCCTCGGCTATTAATACTGTGGTATTTGTAATAAAGTGGATCCCACGGTCCTACCATCACTGCTGTATTGTATAAATTTGACTCACTGTCCTCCTCCCATCACTGTGTATTGTATAATGGGATCTCACTGTCCTCCTACCTCACTGTGGTATTGTATACTGGGATCCCACTGTCCCCCTACCATCAGCTGTGTAATTGTATAATGGGATCACACGGTCCTACTACCATCACTGGTGTATTGTATAATGGATCACCCTGTCCCCTACCATCACTGTGTTATTGTATAATGGATCACACTGTCCTCCTAACCATCACTGTGGTATGTATAATGGGATCTCACTTTCCTCCTCCATCACTGTTGTATTGTATAATGGGATCTCATTGTCCTCCTATCACTGTGTATTGTATAATGGGATCCCACTGTCCTCCTACCATCACTGTGTATTGTATTAATTGGATCACACTGTTCCTCCTAACCATCACTGTGTTTGTATACTGGTCACACTGTCCCTCCTACCATCACTGTGTATTGTATCATTGATCTCACTGTCCTCCTCAACTGTGTATTGTATAATGGGGGGGGGGGGGGGAGATCCCACTGTCCTCCTATCACTGTGTATTGTATAATGGGATCACACTGTCTACCATCACTGTGTATTGTATAATGGGATCTCACTGTCCTACCATCACGTTTATTGTAATGGGATCCTCACTGTCCTCCTACCATCAATTTAATTGTATATGGGATCTGCCCTGTTCCTAACCAATCACTTGTATTGTATAATGGAGCTCACTGTCCTCCTATTATCACGTGTATTGTATAATGGATCTCAACTGTCCCACTCACTGTGTATGTATAATGGGATCTCACTGTCCTACCATCACTGTGTAGTGGTAATAAGGATCACACACACACACCTGTCCTAAACTACCATCACTGTGTATTGTATAATGGGATCCCACTGTCCTCCTCCATCCCTTTGTATGTATAAATGGGATCCCACTGTCCTCCTAACCATCAACTGTTATTGGTATAATGGGATCTCACTGTCCTCCTACCATCACTGTGTATTGGTATAATGGGATCTCACTGTCCTCCTACCATCACTGTGTATTGTCATAATGGGGATCCCACGGTCCTCCTAACCACTCACTTGTGTTGTATAATGGGATCTCACTGTCCTCCTACCATCCTGTTAATTGTATAATGGTAATCTCATCACTATCCTATATCCATCACTGTGTATTGTATAATGGGATCTCACTGTCCTCCTATCACTGTGTATTGTATAATGGGATCTCACTGTCCTCCTACCATCACTGTGGGTATTGTATATTGATCTACTGTCCTCCTACCATCACTGTGTATTGTATAATGGGATCCCACTGTCCTCCTACTCACTGTGTATTGTATAATGGATCTCACTGTCCTCTCCTACCATCACTGGTGTATTGTAGAATGGGATCTCACTGTCCCCACCATCACTGTGTATTGGTATAATAATGGGATCACACGGTCCCCTCCTACCATCACTGTGTATTGTATAATGGGGATCTCACTGTCCTCCTACCATCACTGTGTATTGTATAATTGGATCCCTCACTGTCCTCCCCTTCACTGGTATTGTATAATGGGATCCCACCTGTCCTCGGCCCCTACCATCACTGGTGTAGTGGTTATAATGGGATCTCACTGTCCCTCTCTACCATCACTGTGTATTGTATAATTGGGATCTCACTGTCCTCCTACCATCAACTTTGTATTGGTATAAGGGATCTCACTGTCCTCCTACCATCACTGTGTATTTTTTATAATGGGATCCCCCTGTCCTCCTACCATCACTGTGTATTTGTATAATGGGATCCTCACGTCCTCCTAATCACTGTGTATTGGTATAATGGGATCTCACGGGTCCCCTACCATCACGTGTATTGTTAATGGGATTCCCACTGTCCTCCTACCATCACTGTGTATTGTATAATGGGAATCTCACTGTCCTCCTACCACCTGTGTATTGTATATATGGGATCCCACTGTCCTCCTACCATCCATGTGTAATTGTATAATGGGATCCCACTGTCCTCCTACCATCACTGTGTATTGTACAATGGGATCTCACTGTCCTCCTACCATCACTGTGTATGTTAATGGATCTCAACTGTCCCAGCTAAACCATCACTGTGTATTGTATAATGGGACCCACCTGTCCGCCTACCTACTGTGTATTGTATAATGGAGCTCAACTGTCCCTCACTACCATCACTGTGTATTGTATACCTGGTATCCTCATGTCCCCTCCTACCATCCACTGTGTATTTGTAAATGGGATCACACTGTCCTACCACCCTGTGTATTGATAATTGGATCCCACTGTCCTCCTACCTCACTGTGTATTGTTAATGGGATCCCCGGTCCCCACCATCACTGTGTCTTGTAAATGGGATCCCAACTGTACCCTCCTAACCATCACTTGTGTATTGTAAATGGGGATCTCACTGTCCCCTACCGATCACTGTGTTATTGGTAACTGAGACTACTGTCTCCTCAAACCATCACTGTGTATTGTATACTGGGATCTCACTGTCCTCCTACCATCACTGGTGTATTGTTAATGGGATCCCACTGCCTCGCTACCATCCACCGTGTGTGTATAATGGGATTCTCACACTGTCCTCCTACCATCAACTGTGTAATTGTTCTATGGGGATCTCCTGTCCATCCTACCTCACTGTGTATTGTCTAAGGGGTCACACTGTCCTACCATCACTTGTAATTGTATATGGATCCCACTGTCCTCCTACCCATCACTGTGTATTGTATATATGGCTCCCACTGTCCTCCTAACCATCCACTGTGTATTGTATAAATGGGATCTCTCACTGCTTCCTACCATCACTGTGTATTGTATAATTATGGGGATCTCACTGTCCTACCATCACTGTGTATTGTATAATGGGATCTCATGCCTCCTACCGATCACGTGTGTGGTATAATGGGATCATTGAGTCACTGGGTCCCTCTACCTTCACTGTGTATGTATAATGGGATCCCACTGTCCGCCTACCTTTGTCCTCCTCCATCATGTGTATGTATAATGGGATCCCACTGTCCTCCTACCATCACTGTGTATTGTATAATGGGATCTCACTGTCCTCCTACCATCACTGTGTATTGTATAATGGGATCTCACTGTCCTACCCATCACGGTGTATTGTATAATGGGATCTCACTGTCCTCACTCATCACTGTTGTATTGTATAATGGGAGCCTCACTGTCCCTCCTACCATCACTGTGTATTGTCTAATGGGATCTCCACTGTCCTCCTACCATCACTGTTATTTTATAATGGGATCCCACTGTCCTCCCTACCATCACTGTTTATTGTTAAGGGATCCACTGCCTCCTACCATCACTGTGGGATTGTATAATGGATCTCATGTCCTCCTACCATCACTGTGTATTGTATAAATGGGATCTACTGTCCCTACCATCACTGTTTATTGTAAAATGGGATCTCACTGTCCTCCTACCATCACTGTGTAATTGTAAATGGGATCTCACTGTCCTCCTACCATCACTGTGTATTTTATATGGGATCCCCACGGTCCCCTCCTACCTCAACCGTGTATTGTAATGGATCTCACTGTCCTCCTAACCATCATTGTGTATTTGTAGACTGGGATCCACTGTCCTCCTACCATCACTGTGTATTGTATAATGGGATCCTCACTGTCCCTCCTACCATCACTGTGTTATTGGGTATAATGGGATCTCACTGTCCGCCTACCATCACTGTGTATTTGTATATGGGATCTCACTGTCCTCCTACCATCAACTGTGTATTGTAATATGGGATCTCACGTCCTACCACCATCACTGGATTGTATCATGGGATCCCACTGTCCTCTACCATCACTGTGTATTGTATAATTGGATCTCACTGTCCTCCTACCTATCACTGTTATTGTATCATGGGATCTCACTGTCCTCCTACCATCCACTGTGTATTGTATAAATGGGATCTCACGTCCTCCTACCATCACTGTGTATTGTATAATGGGACTCGTCACACTGCCTCCTACTTGGGGACCATCACTGTGTATTGTATAATGGGATCCCACTGTCCTCCTACCATACTGCGTATGTATAATGGGATCTCATCTGTCCTACCATCGACTGTGTATTGGTATAATGTGATCTCACTGCCTCCTACATCACTGTGTATTTGTTATAAATGGGCTCTCACTGTCCTCCTACCATCACTGTGTATTGTATAATGGGATCTCACTGGTCCTCCTACCATCATGTGTAATTGTATATGGGTCCACTGCCTCCTAACCAATCAACTGTGTAATTGTCTCATGTGATCTCACTGGGGTTCCTCCTACATCACGTGTATTGTATAATGGGATCTTCACTGTTCCTACCATCACTGTTTATTGTATAATGGGATCTCACTGTCCTCCTACCATCACTGTGTATTGTATCTATGGGATCCCACTGTCCTCCTAAACCTTCACTGTGTATTGTATAAATGGGATCACACTGTCCTCCTACCATCCCTGTGTATTGTATAATGGGATCCCACTGTCCTCCTACCATCACTGTGTATTGTATAATGGGTCCTCACTGCGCTCCCCTAAACCATCCCCTGTGTATTGTATAATGGGAATCTCACGGTCCTCCTACCATCACTGTGTATTGTATAATGGGATCTCCTGGTCCTCCTACCAATCATCAATGTGTATGTTTATAATGGGATCCCCACTGTCCTCCTACCATCAACTGTGTATTGTATAAATGGGGATCTCACTTCCTAACCATCACGTGTATTGTATAATGGGATCTCACTGTTCCTCCTACCATCACTGGTATTGTATAATGGGTCCCACTGTCCTCCCTCCTACCATCAACTGTGTATTTTAATGGTGATCTCACTGTCCTCCACCTCACTGTGTATTGTATAATGGGATCTCACTGTCCTCCGACCTCCACTTTGTATTGTATATGGGGATCTCACTGCCTCCTACCATCACTGTGTATTGTATAATGGGATCTCACTGTCCTCCTACCATCACTGTGTATTGTATAATGGATCCCACTGTCCTCCTACCATCACTGTGTATTGTATAATGGGATCCCACTGTCCTACCATCACTGTGTATTGTATAATGGGAATCTCACTGTCCTCCGACCTACCACACTGTGTATTGATCATGGGGATCTCACTGCCCTCCTACCATCACTGTGTATGTATCTGGGATCTCACTGGGTCCTAAACAACTGTGTATTGTATAATTGGATCCCACTGTCCTCCTACTCCTCTCCATCACTGTGTTTGTATAAGGGCTCTCACACTGTCCTCCTACATCAACTGTGTATTGTATAATGGGATCTCACTGGCCCCTACCATCACTACCAGTGTATTGTATAATGGGATCTCACTGTCCTACCATCACTGTGTATTGTATAATGGATCATCACTGTCCTCCTACCATCACTGTGTATTGTATAATGGGATCTCACTGTCCTAAACCATCACTGTTATTGTATAATGGGATCTCACTGTCCTCCTAACCGATCACTGTGTATTGTAAATAAGGGAATCTCACTGTCCCCTACCATCACTGTGTATTGTATAATGGGATCTCACTGTCCTCCTACCCTCACTGTGTATTGTATACTGGGATCTCACTGTCCTCCTACCATCACTGTGTTTGTATGTATCCATGCCGCTGGTATTTTGTCTACACTGTCCTACTACCATCACTGTGTTATGTATAATGGGAATCACACGTCCTCCTATCATGTGTATTGTAAATGGGATCTCACTGTCCCTACCATCATGTGTATTGTATATGGGATCTCACTGCCTCTCTACCATCACGTGGATTATGTATAATGGGATCTCCACTGTCCTCCTACATCACTGTGTTATTGTATAATGGGGATCTCACTGTCCTCCTACCATCACTGTGTATTGTATAATGGGATCCCACTGTCCTCTACCAGTCATTGTGGTATTGTATAATGGGATCTCACTGTCCTCTCACTAACCGTTCACTGTGTATTGTTATAATGGGATCTCACTGTCTCCTACCAGCACTGTGTATTAGTAAATGGGGATCTCACTGTCCTCATCTCCATCCTGTGTATTGTATAATGGGATCTCCTTTCCTCTCTAATACTGTGTGATTGTATATGGGATCCGACTGTCTCCTACCATCATGGTGTATTGTATAATGGGAAATCTCACTGTCACTCCTACCATCACTGGTATGTATTAATGGGATCTTCACTGTCCTCCTATCCTGTGTATCTGTATAATGGATCTCACTGTCCTCCTATCACTGTGTATGTATAATGGGATCTCACTGTCCTCCTACCATTACTGTGTATTGTATAATGGGATCTCACTGTCCTCCTACCATCACTGTGTAGTTATAATTGGGATCTCAGTCCCTCCTATCACTGTGTTATGTATAATGGGATCCTGTTGTTGTCTCACCTTATCGAATCTTAACAACTAAACTGAAGCCTTCTGGGGATGTTTAGTAGCAGTCGGTTTGGCGATGTCCTGACAGAAATCCTTGGCCTTTGTGCGGGACTCAACTTCAATGCCGAAAAAAAGAACAAATAATCTACGCCAGTGGCACTTATAGGAAGAAAGCAAGTAGAATTCACACCGACCTTATGAATGTTAATCATCTACTAAGCACCGTTCAAAACCTTCTTCAGGCTAGATCTTCACGTACGATAATCGGCTTCTTTCTATCCTAAAGAATACGAGGCCCGTCCAAAGCAAGGGGTATTACGGCGAAGACCCCTGGCGCACGGGAGGAGACAGACGGGCGGAACCGAGAGAAGGGCGGGGGAGATCGAGCAGAGGAGGAGCAGGGACCACTTGAACGAACCTTCCACTGCATCCTGTTCCATACATCCGCCTTCATGTCTCCTATTCGCATTTGAGACTCACACAGCAAATTAAAGGAGCCCATAAGACAATGGCAGGAGTAATAGTCACTGTACTTGACACGGCTGATGGCTGCTTCTCCTAGAAGAAGGTAACAGAGTCCTGCAAGATCCCTGCAGCACCCAGTAGTTATTGTAAGCGTGAGTTTTTGGGGGGGTCCTGGGTTGTGTAGATAATGAATGTTATTAGGGGGTGAAACGGGCCTTAAATTTAATATATACTGAATATGTGTGATTCTGTCTATTATGAACCTTTCTTTTTATTAATAAACTATCCATATTGTCACATAGAGGCTATACATAAAAGTGTGTAGAGAGCGGGCTCTCTGTAATAGTGTAGCAAGGGGAATGTTTACCATATATTACTCAGTATAAACGACCGGAGTATAAACCGCGGTAACCCAATTTCACCCTTAAAAAATCTAAGTATTATCTAATCAAATTAAATCTAATAAAAGTTTGTTGACCTCGTAGTATAAACCGAGGGTAGAAACTCCCAGCTAACTAAAGCATGCTGGGCATTGTAGTTTCCAAAACATCTTGAATGACACCCTCACTTGATCATTCAAGATTTGTTGAAACTAAACTCCCCACATGCTTATTAGCCCCAGTTAGTTTGTACCTTGGGCTCTCCTCCATCCAGGAAACTGTGGCCCTCTCCTCCATCCAAGGGGCTTCCTGTTTGGGACTGTGTGCCGCATTGGGTAAGCATTCCGGCGTCCTCTCCATTTCCGGCATCCTCCGCGCGCGTCATTTCTGTACTGTCGCGGCGGGGATGCAGTCAAAATTGGCAAAGACCGCGGCACAGTGACCGTCGCCGGCGCGCCAGTACAGGGAATGATGTGCGGCTGACGGAGTGCTAAGGTAAGTAGTGAACTCGATGTATAAACCGAGTTCCAAGTTTCAGGCTGATTTTACAGCCTGAAAAACTCGGTTTATACTGAGTATATAACGGTCTATAGAAACCTACCTGTCTACTGTATATGTCCCATCTTCACCTCCTTTGGTAAAAGTGATTGGTACAACTTCTTGAAGACGGTGGAATCTTGGAACAGTTTGTGAAAATTATAACACATCCCTATTTCCTTTATTCAACTAAAATAAGGACATACCTAGTTAAAACACCATTAAGTTTCTAAAAAAGATATATATGTGGTATTAATTAATTATACTGGTATTAGTCACTATACGTACTTCTAGTGGGTACGGGGATACATAGATCTTGAGAATTACTGGTATTAATACATATACTGGGTAGTTCTGGTTAGTACGGGGATACACTATAATATTGAGATTACTGGTATTAATACCTATACTGTAGTTCTGGTGGTACAGGGGTTACTATAATATGAGGATTATGGTATTAAATACATTACTGTACTGTCTATTTGTACAGGGATATAATATAAATATTAGAAGTATTTGTTGTAATACATATATGAGTTCTGGTTGGTACATGATACTATGTAATATTGAAAATTACTGGTTTTATATACTGATACTTCTAGTTGGCACCAGGTATGCTATATATATTGAGGAATTACTGTACTATACATTACTGTAGTTTCTGGTTAGTACGGGGATACTATATAATATTGAGAATTACGGTATTCAATACATATACTGTAGTTGTCTGTTGGTACAGGTTATCTGTATAATATTGAGAATTACAGCTATAAATACAATATCTGTAGTTCTGTTCGTCGGGGATACTATATACTATTGAGAATGGCTGGTTTAATACATATACTGTAGTTCTGGTTTAGTACGGGTGACTATTAATATTGAGAATTACTGGTATTTAAATCTAACTGTAGTTCGCTGGTTAGTATGGGATACCATATAATATTGAAGTACCGGTATTAATACTACTACTGAGTATCTGGCTGGTAATTATATATTATAGATATATTATATTGACTTTATCAACCTCCATACTAGTTACTAGATTACGGTTTTATACAGACATTATGGGTAGGGTATAAAAAGGGGTTTTTGGATAGATGGATGTAATGTCTTTATACACCTCCAATACTATGTTACTATGGTTAAACTGGTATACAGCACTTATGGGTAGTGGTTTAAACGATGGGCTGACTAGGTGACACAATGCTCTTGTAACAACCTCCAATACTATGTACTATGTAACTGTTATACAGACATTATGGGGTAGGGTATATAAGAGGTTTGGACTAAGATGGATGTATGTCTTTTACAACCTCCAATACTAATGTTACTAATGTAATGTTAGACGACATAGGAGCTAGAAGGTAATAAAAGGTCTGGGACTAGATGGCTGTATGTCTTTTATACAACCTCCAATATTATGTTACTATATCAACTGTTATATAGACATTCTGGGTTAGGGTATTACGGTTGGGACTAAGATGGAGGAACGTATGGTTTTATACACCTCCAATACTATGTTACTATTCACTGTTATACAGGGACACTTATTGGTAAGGGTGATAAAGGTTGGAAGTAGTAAGGGACTTGTGATTATCCATATTCTAACCCACCCCACATAGACTATGTACTATGTAACTGTTTAGACAGACTTATGGGTAGGGTAATAAAGTTGGACTAGATGGCGTATGTATTATACAACCTGTCCAATATATGTTACTATGTAACTGTTACCAGACATTCAGGTAGGGTATAAAGGGTTGTACTAGGTGAGTATGTCTTTATACAACCCCATACTATGTTCTATGTAACTGTAATACCACATTAGGGTAGGGTCTTACGTGTTGGACGAGATGGGTCTATTCTTTATACAACCTCCCATCTATGTTCACTTATGTTACTGTCATATCAGACATTATGGGTAGGGTCTAAGTGGGACTAAATGGACTATGTCTGTTTATACAACCTCCAATACTATGTTACTATGTAACTGTTATAGCAGACATTATGCGGTAGGGTATAAAGGCTGGACTAGATGACGTATGTCTTTTAGCAACCTCCATACTATGTTACTATGTAACTGTTATACAAGACAATGTGGTAGGGTATAAAGGCTGGACTAGATGGACATATGTCTGTATACAACCTCCAATACTATGTTACTCAGTAATGTTAACAGACCATTATCGTATAGGTATAAAGGTTGGACTAGATGGACGTAGTCTTTATAACACCTCCAATACTATGTTACTATGTAACTGTTTATAACAGACATTATGGGTTGATATACAGGTTGGACTAGATGGACGTATGGTCTTATACAAGCTCCATACTATGTTACTAGGTAACTGTTATAACAGACATTATGGGTAGGGTATAAAAGGTTGGATTAGATGGACGTCATGTCTTTATACAACCTCCAATACTATGTTACTATGTACTGTTTAACAAACATCATGGGTGGTATAAAGGTTGGACTAGATGGGCGTATGTCCTTTATACAAACCCCAATACATGTTCTATGTAATTGTTATACATACATTATGGGTAGGGTATAAAGGTGGGACTTAGATGGACCTATGTCTTTATACAACCTACAATACTATTTACTATGTAAAATGTTAGACAGACATTATGGGTAAGGTATATAAAGAAGCCGGAACTAGATGGAACGTATGTTCTTTATACAACCTCCAATACATTTCTATGTAACTGTTTTACAGACATTAGGGAGGGTTATAACGCTGGACTAGATGGACGTATCATGTTTATACAACCTCCACTACTATGTTCTATGTAACTGTTATCAGCCATATGGGTAAGTATAAAGTGTTGGACTAGATGGACGTATTCTTTATACAACCCGAATATTGTTCTAGTGTACTGTTATTACAGACCATTATGGGTAGGTATAAAAAGTTGGGGACTAGATGGACGTTATGTCTTTATACACCTCCAAAAAAAAATTTACTTTTTAATGTTACTATGTAACTGTTGACAGAGCATATGGGTATGGGTATAAAGGTTGACTAATGGACGTATGTTTTATACAAGACCTCCAATACTATGTAAACCTGTATAAACAGACATGATGGTAGATATAAGGTTGACTAGATGGACATAAATGTCTTTATACAAGCCCGTTCTACTATGTTCTATGTAACGGATTTAGACAGACATTAGGGTAAGGGTTATAAAGGTTGGATTAGAATGGATGTATGTCTTTATACAACCTCCAATACTATGTTTACTATGTAACTGGTAGTACAAAACCATCATGGGTAGGGTAATAAAGGTTGACTAGATATGGACTGTATTCCCTTTAGACAACCTCCAATACTCTATTAAATGTATACAGACATTATGGGTGATATAAAAGGTTGGACTAATGGAGTATGTTCTTTATACAACCTCCAATACTAGTTACTATGTACTGTTATATCAGGACAGTTATGGGTAGGGTATAGGTCGATAATGGGACGTATGTCTGTATACAACCTCCAACTACTATGTTACTGTGTAACTGTTATACAGACATTATGGGTAGGAGTTAAAGGTTGGTAAAAAAACTAAGATGGGACGTAGTCTTTATACAACCTTCCAATACTATGTTACTATGTAACTTTTAACAGACAATTATGGGTAGGGTATAAAGGTTGGACTAGATGGACGTATGTCCTTTATACAACCCTCCATACTTGCTTAGCGATATGTAAACTGTTATACAGACATTATGGGTAGGGTATACAGGTTTTGGACTAGATGGACGTAGTCTTTATACAACCTCCAATACTATGTTACTATGTAGTAGTGGGTTATGCACTGATTCACCCCTATAGCGACGATATAGCATGTAGTCCGTATAAAGTCGCACTATAACATGATTGGTTGCAATACACATGTGTCTGAGTCTGGCACTAACGACATGCAATGGCTCATCTACCGTGTATTGATTTTATACTATGAGATTTATTGTTGAATATGACTTGTGACTGAGCACCACATATACCATAATTGGTCTAAGTACGACAAGTGACTATGCGTTTGTACCATGAAAATTTCATTGGTCGCTCTATGACCGTGACTATGAGTTGGTACCAGACCATACGTTTCTCAAGAGCGACCAATGTTATGTCATGGTACAAACTCCTAGTCACGTGTCATGAGCGACCAATAATATGTCATGGTACAACTCATAGTCCGTGTCATGAGACGACCAATGGTGACTATGAGTGTATCCTTGACATCCTTGGTAGCTCTAATGAGCACGTGCTATGAGTGTACATGACATTTCTTGGTCGCTCTATGACACGTGATGAGTTGTACCATTGACATTCATTGTCAGGCTCTCTTGACATGTGACTAATGGTTGTACCATGATATATTGGTCCTCATGACAATGTGACTATGATTGTACCATGATATATCATTGTCGCTCTATGACAAGTTTACTATGAGTGTAACCTGTACATTCATTGGTCGCTTATGAGACAAGTGACTATGAGTTTGTTACCATGACATATATTGGTCGCTGCTATGACATTGAACTATGAGTTGTTGACCATGACATATCATTGGCTCGCTCTTGACACAGTGCACTACTGAGTTGTACCATGACATATCATTGGTCTCGCTCTATGACATGTGACATTGAGTTGTACCATGACATCTGATTGGTCGCTCTATGACAAGTTACTATGAGTTGTACATGACATATCATTGGTCGCTTATGAATGACTGTACATATGGTTGTACCATGACATATCATTGGTCGCTCTATGACACGTACTATGAGTTGTACCATGACATATCATTGGTCGCTCTAGACATGTGACTATGAGTTACCATGACATATATTGTACGCTCTATGTGACAACGTGACTATAGGTGTGTACCTGACAATGTTGGTTGCTCTTTGACACATGACTATAGGTTGTACATGACATGATTGGTTGCACTATGGCACATGATTAGGAGTCTCAATGTTAAGTTACAATAAAGTTTATAGTCTCAGGAATGAATTGCGGTTTCTCACCTCGTCCGTGTCATCCGGGAAATAAACCTTGTGAAGATTTGCGGTTTTTTGTGCTGAATGCTTCAACTCCACATAAATGTGGGGGGTATTTCCTAGAGCCGTTCCTAGCAAAAGTTCACAAATTACAAATACCCTTCTCCCACCCAGTCCCACCTAGTCCCCCCCAGTCCCACCTAGTCCCGCCCAGTCCCACCAGTCCCACACTTTACCTCTCTGCGCAAGCTCCAGCCTTTCCAAGAGGAGGATTCCAGATCTGGGAACATCCCAGTGCTAATAGGGACTCTATGGAGATACGGATGGAAACCACTCTGGGTAATCCAATTCTCCACCGTGTCCCTCCTGCCAGGAAGGTCCTACCTGAGAGCTCTCTGCAGTCGGTGCATACAATCTGCCGCTAGGGGGTGCTGTTTGCGTGATTGATAAACCTCTGTACGTGGGGCAGTAACACATTACTGGGGGGGTAAAGACTGTGGTCAACCAGAGACAGCTCCCATCCTTTCTCTTCACTGTACCTAGAGGACATGATAAGGAGATAATATCATATAATAATATGTAAGATTCGCTAGACACAACCACATCTTATTTATTAAAATTAATTAGAAATATCTCAATATATCGAACTAACATTATAACGTCATGTGCTGTGTCCGTAGACTGTCACTGCCATGTGGCCCTGTGGGTGCCATATAGATTTGGTGACTGCCATGGTGCCCTGAGGCCCATATAGACTGTTTGGGGACTGCCATGTGCCCTGGGGCCATATAGATTGTGACTGCCATGTGCCCTGGGGCCATATACGATTGTGGCTGCCATGTGCCATGGGGCCATATAGATTGTGACTGCCCATGTGCCTGGGGCCATATAGGATTGTGACTGCCATGTGGCCCTGGGGCCATTAGATTGTGACTGCCATGTGCCTGGGGCCATATAGATTGTGACTGCCATGTCCCTGGGGCCATATAGATGTGACTGCCTGTGCCTGGGGCCAATAGATTGTGACTGCCATGTGCCCTGGGGCCATATAGACTGTGACTGCCATGTGCCTTGGGGCCATATAGATTTGACTGCCATGTTGCCTTGGGGCCATATAGATTGTGGACTGCTGTGTCCATGTGCCTTGGGGTATAGTTACCGTGTTGGCCATATAGATTGTGACTTCCATGTGCCTTGGGGCCATATAGAGTTGACTGCCATGTGCCTTGGGGCCATATGATTGTGACTGCCATGTGCCTTGGGGCCATATAGATGTGACTGCCATGTGCCTTGGGGCATATAGATTGTGACCTGCCATGTGCCTTGGGGCCATATAGATTGTGACTGCCATGTGCTTTGGGCCATATAGATTGTGACTGCCATGTGCCTTGGGCCATATAGATTGTGACTGCCATGTGCCTTGGGGCCATATAGGCTTGTGACTGCCATGTGCCTTGGGTCCATATTTATCAGAACATTGTATCGTGTTTGTGTCTATGATACCCATCGATATTTTACAAATCGTAATTCTACCATATCGCCATCGTAAATCTACTGTGCCAATATATAGAATAGTGTTCGGTACGTCTAGAATATCGATCGGTAGTAGAATAGCGTTCGGTATCAGTAGAATAGCGATCGGTAGTAGAATAGTGTTCGGTACGTAGAATAGCGATTGGTAGTAGAATAGCGTCGGTACGTAGAATAACGATCGTTATTTTACAACGACCGCGCGGTTCTTCAATTTTTAAAGGAGCACGCGCAGGGGTAGTAGAATAAGGTTCGTTATTCTATGATTACCGATCATTATTCTACGATATCAGTAATGTAGATTTACGATATCGGAGAATTACGATCGATATCGTAACATGACATCGGTATTGTTGAACAAGGAACATTAATTTAATGCGATCGTAAAAAAAAACTATACCGATATTTGATTAATAGGCTCTCGATCCTTCTCTTGACCACACCCACCTCCTAAACCACGCCTTTGTCTTATTGTGGTTCAAAGCCAATTAGTCTTTTTGCAGTATTAAGAATTGGATTATTACGGGCAGATGATTAGGGTGATGGTGAATAATGGACCCTCTTTTGTACAATACAAGAGAAGATAGTCAATGAAGAGTTCCATGAAAAAATATAGCACAAGGCCACATCCATATTATTATTATAATACCCTTATATTTTAAAGGTCACATTTTATTATATAATTGACAATTTCATTGACCCCTTTATCATAATATAATTTATAGGATATTCATGTCTCTTGCTGTTCTATCTGCTGTGTTATTATTATGGAAATGGGGGAAGGGGGAGCATAGAGGATAAGGAGACACATACGTCCAAGTTAGGAAGTAGTAAATTGAATGATAATCTAAAATGTGTTTACAAATAAGAAGTCTGCCTGGAAAAATGGGGAACTAGAAACTAATAGCTTTAAAGGAAAGGTTTATGATGTGATCGGTATAGCAGGAACATGGCTCAATGATTCACATGACTGGGCAGTAAATATTGAAGGCTAATCCTTATTTGATCAATGACAGAGTTAATAAGAAAGGAGAGGAGTATGTATGTATGTTAAACAGAATTGAAAGCCAAATCTAAAAGATGGAATAGATGGGGGGTAATAAACGATACGGCAGAGAAACAATATGATAGAGGCTGTGTACAGGAAGCAAGAAGGTGGGTAAATTAATTGTTGGGGTATGTTATAAGCTGCCAAATGCCAGGGAGGAGGTGGAAATGAATCTCATATGCAGTTGGCAAAGGCTGCTGGTATGGGGCATGTTCTGGTATTGGAGAAGTTCCTACTAGACAGAATGCATTGTTGGATCTGGTGATATCTAATAACCTGAGCTCATGTGGAGATGAAGTTAATGGGAAGCTTTGGGAATAGTGATCATGATATGGTGTCAGTTGATATAGGAAATAGTGATCATGATATGATGTCATTTGATATAGGGAATAGTGATCATGATAGTTGTCATTTGATATAGGGAATAGTGATCATGATTATAGTGTCATTTAATATAGGAAATAGTGATCAGAGATAGGTCATTTAATATAGGATATGACCTGATATAGTGTCATTTACTATAGGGAATAGTGACATGATATAGTGTCATTTAATATAGGGAATAGTGACCAGGATATAATGTCTTTAATTGGATAGTGACCATGATATAGTGTCATTTAATATAGGAATAGTGACCATGATATACTGTCATTAAATATAGGGCATAGTGATCATGAATAGGTTCATTTAATATAGAGGAATATGATCATGATATAGTGTCATTAATATAGGGAATAGTGACCATGATATAGTGTCATTTAATATAGGGAAATATGACCGTGACTGTGTGATTTAATATAGGGAATAGTGATATGATTACAGTGTCATTAATATAGGGAATAGTGACCGTGATATAGGTGATGTAATATAAGGAATAGTGACCATGATATGTGTCATTAAATATAGGGAATAGTGACCTGATATAGTGTCATTTAATATAGGGAATGTGACATGATATAGTGTCATTTAATATAGGGAATAGTGACCATGTATAGTGTATTTAATATAAGGAATAGTGACCATGAACTTATATCGTGTCATTTAATATAGGAATAGTGACCATGATATAGTGTCATTTAATATAGGGAATAGTGACCATGATATAGTGTCATTTAATATGAGAATAGTGACCATGGTATAGTGTCTTAATATAGGAATAGTGACATGATAGAGTTCATTTAATATAGGAATAGTGACCATGATATAGTGTCATTTAATATAGGGAATAGTGACCATGATATAGTGTCATTGTAATAATAGGGAATAGTGACCATGATATGCATGAATGTGTCATTTAATTAGGGAATAGAGACCAGTGATATAGTGTCATTTAATATAGGGAACTAGCAGACCGGATAGTAGTAGTCATATTAATAAGGAATAGTGACCATGAAATATAGGTCATTAAATATAGGGAATAGGGACCATGATATAGTGTCATTTATATAGGAATAGTGACCATGATATGTGTCATTGATATAAGGAATAGTGACATGATATAGTGTCATTAAATATAGGGAAATAGTGACCGGATTATAGTGTCATTATTATAATAGGGAATAGTATTCATGATATAGTGTCATTTAATATAGGGAATAGTGACCAATGGTTTATCAGTGTATTTAATATAGGAATAGTGAACATGATTATAGTGTCATTAATATAGGGCAATATCGCTGAACTGATATAGTGTCATTTAATATAGGGAATAGTTGACATGTTATAGGTCATTTAATATAGGGAACAGTGACATGAATAGTGTCATTTAAAATAGGAATCAGTGACCATGTACTAGTGTCATTTAATTATAGGGAATATGACCATGATATAGTGTCATTTAATAAGGGAATAGTGACCATGATATGTGTCATATATGAATATAATGTGGCTTAATAGGAATAGACCATGAATAGTGTCATTTAATTAGGGGAATAGTTGACCTTGATAATAGAGTCATTAATATAGGTGAATAGTGACCATATAGAGCTATATAGGATGTAGAAATTAGTGAATATGGTTGCACAAAAAAAAAGTCTCTAAGCTTCCCATTACCTCATCTCCAAATGAGGCTCGGGTGTATAGATATCAACCAGATCCCACAACGCATTCTCTAGTAGGAAATTTACACCATCTGTGGAAAGAAAAGCTAATATAGGAAACATTAAGAACTTATACCTTTTGGGTGCCTGCAGTTCCATTACTCCAATCTATTCCGTTGGTAGTATAATCCCCATGACCAGAACATGCCCCCATACCAGCAGCCTTTGTAAACTGATATGGAGATTCATTTCCACCTCTCCCCGGATTGGCGGCTTTATAACACACTCACACAATAAACTTACCCACACTTCTGCCTTCCATGTACACAGTTCACACCCATATCGTTGCCCGTATCCGTTTTATACCCCCCCCATCTACTACCATCTTTTGAGATTTGGCTTCAGATTCCTGATTTAACATGTTATACAAAGCCCCATGTTCACACTGGACTGGGACAATCAAATGGGAACACAATACACTGAATTCTCCATTAGAATTGCCACGGTCTATTGTCTGACATTCCATGGTCTGCCAGTACAACTGGAACCAAGTCACTTCAACTTGAGGTGGTTGTCAGGGAGTGTTGAGATCTGACAGTAGATTTAGTCTTTCGGTGGTTCAGCTTCAAGGCACCTCAAAGGATCTGGTTGTAAGCTCGTTAACCGAGCGCATGCGCTTGGACGGGTGTCGCCCATGTACTTTAACATAGGTGGAGAGAACGTGGTCAAGAAAAAAAAGTAAATGTAAAACCAATGTATGTAAAGTAGCGATGACGGTTACACCAATAATACAAGGCTTAGTAGACATTTCATTATGCCAAACTTTCATCATAGGCCCCATCATGGACGCTCAGTAGTATCCTTCTCCCCCAGTGTTTTACTAACACTTCCTGTTATAAACTTCCTGACAAATAGCTGCCTTTTGAGTTCAATTATGTGTCCAAATTCCCACATCTAACAAACTGGCCAAACGTGAACGTTGATGGGTTTTATATCCAGATAAAGGTTCTGCTCCGTCAGACCTTCTAAATCATCACCTCTCTAGCCTAGTAAGTAGAAGCTCTGTCTGTCGAGTGTTGAGTAGGCCAACGTCCACCACCCCGGACATGCCCCTTCTTTATCAGGATCTCGATAAGGCATGCAGGCCTCTGGGACAGCTAGTTCGATCATTAACACCTTCCTCAACAAGCATGTTGATGTGGGCTCACGGGTGGTTGTAATCCACGCTTGTCCTTCCCGCGATCTTGGTGATCATGACGCGATCAGGGTCTGTGCTTAGGGAGCCTTAGAAAGAAAACAACAGAAAACATAGTGGAATCAAGATACGATTTTCATTTTACGTTCACCCCCATTATACTAACGGGAGGGGACCCAATGGCCCAATCAGGAAATATTCAATAAGTAAACACCCAAAAACTAGGTCCAGACAACTCAACATCTGGTGGGACTGGAATCCCATACAACCAAAACCGTTCCTTCGGGGAACATAGGGAGAAATTGAGAAGTTGGGGCGAGCACCGAGAGGCACCATGTATTCACAAGAAGGAGTTATATATAATATAAACATCGGTTTAGCGTGACTTCAAACCGGAGTGATGCCCCCCCATTGGTTGGCCTTTAAGTTACTAAAAGCTGTGCAGGAGTTTATCACTGAAATAGGTCATAGGAGAATCCTCCAGTGTGTAAGGCTTTAACTTTATCTTCATGTCCGATGTTGTGCGCTCGTGCACCGTTCCTCAAAACGCTTCGTTCTGGTCAGGAGTCATCGTACTAATTGTCTGGAAGGAAAGATATCAATGGGATGAAACAATCACAGGGATTGGTTCCTTGGTCTTGGGCCAACCTTCGCTTTTTCTTTATTAGCCAATGGGCTGTGCCAACTGAGTGGGTAGGTGTCTAAATAACCTTCTTTATAAATCGGTATTTTTATGACTAAATGTGATGTAGTAAAATACTAAATGTAAACAGACAGAACGTCACCCTTAAAACAAAGAACTGAGTCAAAGTCCGTTACCTGTCCCCATGCCCAACTGATATATTCATGCCACATTTCTTACCTGTTTAACTAACCAGGTATTTACGGATAAATTACAGTCCCCATTCGGCAGAGTGTTAAACTGGCTACGAACTACAGGCAGTCAATCAAGGCTTGTGATGAGGACATCACAACCAATGATTGACTGTGTTCACCTGTGCTCCATGTCACCTGTGGCTTTCCATTGCACATGCTCAAGTAATAGAAAGGCCTTTAAGCAGAGGGGAAGGAGCCATCATACTTTTTCCAAAGGAATAAAATTATCAATGATATCTCACGCCAATGCATGGTAAACATCTGGGGAAAATAGCAGTCGGGGAGGGTAACTGCCATTTAATCAACACTACCAGAGGAATCTTGTTCCAAAGAGCTCTGCGGGTTCCATCTGTTCTAGTCTACCAGGGGAGGGATGACCAAGTATTTGAATAGATAATGGAGATTTATTCCTGATGCCAATAATAAACTGCCATGTAAAGTACACACAATATCAGCTGGTGGTTTGTGACTGTGGGAATCACGTACACAGTCTCAGTTGGGAAGTCTCCTTGTGCTGGCGTCCTTTCATGTAACCATTTTGCCCATCCAGAGGTCATGATGGGTTCTCCAGTGTCGTGGTCTAAGATGATCAGGTCTCTTTGTGGAAGCTCAAGAAACCCAGAATCTTCTCCAGTTTAGGAATGTTTTGTTTAGAAGAACGGTGATAGATGAGTTAGTGATGATAAAATATATGGGAGAGGAGCAGATGATCAATTTCTAGAGCGTTTGGGGGGGTTCTGGAGTGGAGGACAAATAATGTCAATTATTGGAGAATTATGTTTTAACTGCTAACGAGTTTAATGAACCTTTTAAGGAAATTCCAACCATCATGAGTTCGGAGTAGAGATGTACTAACTCCGCAAAATCGGTCCGCCTACGAGGATCCCATTAACAACCTATTGAAAGAAAGATTCTTCGCAATAGAGTATTCTTCGCAAATTACGAGGATTCTTCGCAAATACGAGGAGGATTCTTGCAAATACGAGGGATTCTTCGCAAATACGGCGGATTCTTCGTAAATACGAGGATTATTCGCAAATACCGGCTATTGGAAAAATCGAGGGGATTTCTTCGTAAACTACGAGGATTTCTTCGCAAATAGGAGGATTCTCGCAAATACCGGATCTTTGGGAAACGAGGGGATTCTTCGCAAATACGAGGATCTTCGCAAATACGGAGGATTTTCGCAACATACCGCGGATTCTTCGCAAATACCAGGATATTTGGAATACGGAGGATTCTTCCAAATACGAGGATTCTTTGCAAATACGAGGTTCTTCGCAAATACGAGGATCTTCGCCAAATACGAGAATCTTCGGCAAATACGAGGATTCTTCGCAAATACGAGGAGTATTCGGCAAAATACGAGGGGAGGATTCTTCGCCAAAAATACGAGGAGTCTCCGCAAATACCAGGTTATTTGGAAATTACGAGGATTATTCGCAAATACGAGGATTTGGATTCTTCGCAAATAGAGGATTCTTCGCAAATAGAGGATTCTTCGGTAATACGAGGATTCTTCGCAAATACGAGGGATTCTTCGCAAATACGCGGATTCTCGCAAATACGAGGGTTCTTCCGGTAAACGAGGATGCTTCGCCAAAAATACGGGGATTCTTCGGAAAATACGAGGATTCTTCGCAAAAATACGGGATTCTTCGCAAATACGGGATCTCCCCCTTCTATATGGCCCCAAGGCACATGGCAGTCACAATCTATATGGCCCCAAGGCACATGGCAGTCACAATCTATATGGCCCCAAGGCACATGGCAGTCACAATCTATATGGCCCCAAGGCACATGGCAGTCACAATCTATATGGCCCCAAGGCACATGGCAGTCACAGTCTATATGGCCCCAAGGCACATGGCAGTCACAATCTATATGCCCCAGGGCACAGGGCAGTCACACATCTATATGGCCCCAGGGACATGGCAGTCACAATCTATATGGCCCAGGGCACAGGCATCACAATCTATATGGCCCCAAGGCACATGGCAGTCACAATCTATATGGCCCCAAGGCACATGGCAGTCACAGTCTATATGGCCCCAGGGCACATGGCAGTCACAATCTATATGGCCCCAGGGCACAGGGCAGTCACAATCTATATGGCCCCAGGGCACATGGCAGTCACAATCTATATGGCCCCAGGGCACATGGCAGTCACAATCTATATGGCCCCAGGGCACATGGCAGTGACAGTCTAGCACAGCACATGACGTTTATAATGTTAGTTCGATATATTGAGATATTTCTAATTAATTTAATAAATAAGATGTGGTTGTGTCTAGAGAATCTTTACTATATTATTATATGATATTATCTCCTGTATCATGTCCTCTAGGTACAGTGAAGAGAAAGGATGGGAGCTTCTCTGGTTGACCACAGGTCTTTACCCCCCCAGTAATGTGTTACTGCCCCACGTACAGAGGTTTATCCAATCACGCAAACAGCACCCCCTAGCGGCAGATTGTATGCACCGACTGCAGAGAGCTCTCAGGTAGGACCTTCCTGGGCAGGAGGACACGGTGGAGAATTGGATTACCCAGAGTGGTTTCCATCCGTATCTCCATAGAGTCCCTATTAGCACTGGGCATGTCCCAGATCTGGAATCCTCCTCTTGGAAAGGCTGGAGCTTGCGCAGAGGAGGGTAAAAGGTGGGACTGGGTGGGACTGGGCGGGACTAGGTGGGACTGGGGGGGACTAGGTGGGACTGGGTGGGAGAAGGGTAGTTGGTAAATTTGTGAACTTTTGCAGGAACGGCTCTAGGAAATACCCCCCACATTTAGTGGAAGTTGAAGCAATTCAGCACAAAACAACGCAAATCTTCCACAAGGTTTATTTCCCGGATGACACGGACGAGGTGAGAAACCGCAATTCATTCCTGAGACTAAACTTTATTGTAACTTAACATTGAGACTCCTAATCATGTGCCATAGTGCAACCAATCATATGTCATGGTACAACCTATAGTCATGTGTCAAAGAGCAACCAATCATATGTCATGGTACAACCTATAGTCACGTGTCATAGAGCGACCAATGATATGTCATGGTACAACTCATATGTACAGTCATTCTAGCGACCAAGATATGTCATGTACAACTCATAGTAACTTGTCATAGAGCGACCAATGATATGTCATGGTACAACTCATAGTCACATGTCATAGAGCGACCAATGATATGTCATGGTACAACTCATAGTAACTTGTCATAGAGCGACCAATCATATGTCATGGTACAACTCATAGTCACATGTCATAGAGCGACCAATGATATGTCATGGTACAACTCATAGTCACTTGTCATAGAGCGACCAATGATATGTCATGGTACAACTCATAGTAACTTGTCATAGAGCGACCAATGATATATCATGGTACAACTCATAGTCACATGTCATAGAGCGACCAATGATATGTCATGGTACAACTCATAGTCACATGTCATAGAGCGACCAATGAATGTCAATGGTACAACTCATCGTCACTGTCATAGAGCGAGCCAATGAATTGTCATGGTTACAACTCATAGCACGGTCATAGAGCACATAAGTCATGTAGCAAATAGCAACGGTGTCATAGAGCGCATGTAGCAGACCTCTAGTCACATTGGTCGCTCATGACACGTGACATGAGTTGTACCATGACATATTATGGTCGCTCTATGACACGTGACTATGAGTTGTACCATGACATAACATTGGTCGCTCTATGACACGTATGTCATGGTACAACTCATAGTCACGTGTCATAGAGCGACCAATGAAATGTCATGGTACAACTCATAGTCACTTGTCGTACTGTAACCAATTATATGGTATAGTGTGCTCAGTCACAAGTCATATTGCAACCAATCAAATCTCATAGTATAACTCAATCACATGTCAGTGAGCCATTCATGTCGTAGTGCGACTCAGACACATGTCGTATTGCAACCAATCATGTTATAGTGCGACTTATACGGACTAATGCTATATCGGTCGCTATAGGGGTGAATCAGTGCATAACCCACGCTACATAGTAACATAGTATTGGAGGTTGTATAAAGACATACGTCCATCTAGTCCAACCTTTATACCCTACCCATAATGTCTGTATAACAGTTACATAGTAACAAGTATGGAGGTTGTATAAAGACATACGTCCATCTAGTCCAACCTTTATACCCTACCCATAATGTCTGTTATAACAGTTACATAGTAACATAGTATTGGAGGTTGTATAAAGACTACGTCCATCTAGTCCAACCTTTATACCTACCCATAATGTCTGTATAACAGTTACACATTAACATAGTATTGGAGGTGTATAAGACATACGTCCATCTACTCCGACCTTTATACCCTACCCATATGTCCTGTATAACAGTTACATATAACTAGTATTGGAGGTTGTATAAAGACATACTCCATCTAGTCCAACCTTTATATCACCACCCATAATGTCTGTATAACAGTTTACATAGAGTATTGGAGGTTGTATAAGAATACGTCCATCTAGTCAACCTTTATACCTACCCATGATGGTTTGTATACCAGTTACATAGTAACATAGTATTGGAGGTTGTATAAGACATACATCCATCTAATCCAACCCTTTATAACCCTACCCTAATGTCTGTTAACCAGTTACATAGTAACATAGTATTGGAGCTTGTATAAAGACATATGTCCATCTAGTCCAACCTTTATATCCTACCATCATGTCTGTATACAGTTACATAGTAATTGGAGGTTTGTATAAAGACATACGTCCATCTAGTTCAACCTTTATACCCTATACCCATATGTCTGTCTAACAGTTACATAGTAACATAGTATTGGGAGTTGTATAAAGACAAACGTCCACTAGTCCCACTTTTATACCTTACCCATAATGTCTGTATAACAGTTACTAGTAACATATTCGAGGTTGTATAAAGAATACGTCCATCTAGTCCAACCTTTATACCTTACCCATAATGCTGTATAACAGTTACATAGTAACATAGTATTGGAGGTTGTATAAAGACTATACGTCCATCTAGTCCAGCCGTTATAACCCTACCCATAATGTCTGTAAAACAGTTACATAGTAACATAGTATTGGAGGTTGTATAAAGACATACTTCCATCTATTCCGCTTTATATACCTTACCCATAAGTCTGTCTAACATTTACATAGTAATATAGTATTGAGGTTGTATAAAGACATAGGTCCATCTAGTCCCACCTTTATAACCCTACCCATAATGTCTGTATAACATTTACATAAACATGTAGTGGAGTTGTATAAAGACTACGTCCATCTAGTCCAACCTTTATACCTACCCATGATGTTTGTATAACAGTTACATAGTAACATAGTATTGGAGGTTGTATAAAGACAGACGTCCATCTAATCCAACCTTTCATACCCTACCCATAATGTCTGTATAACAGTTACTAGTACATAGTATTGGAGCTTGTATAAGACATACGTCCATCTAGTCCAACCTTATATCCACCCATAATGTCTGTATAACAGTTACATAGTAACATAGTATGGAGGTTGTATAAGACTACGTCCATCTATTCCAACCTTTATACCTACCGATAATGGTCTGTATAACATTACTAGTAACATATATTGGAGGTTGTATAAGACATATGTCCATCTAGTCCAGCCTTATACACCTACCCATATGTCTTGTATAACAGTTACATAGTAACATAGTAATTGGAGGTTGTATAAGACATACGTCCATCTAGTCCAGCCTTTATACCCTACCCATAATGTCTGTATAACAGTTACATAGTAACATAGTATTGGAGGTTGTATAAAAGACATAGGTCCATTTAGTCCCACCTTTATACCCTACCCATAATGTCTGTATGACAGTTACATAGTAACATAGTATTGGGAGGTTTATAAAGACATAGATCCATCTGTCCCACCGTAAACCCTACCCATAATGTCGTATACAGTTACATAGTAACATAGTATTGGAGGTTGTATAAAGACATACGTCACCTAGTACAACCTTTATACCCTACCCTAATTTCTGTGTAACAGTTACATAGTAACATAGTATTGGAGGTTGTATAATACATACGCCCATCTAGTCCAACCTTTATACCCTACCCATAAGTCTGTCAACAGTTACATAGTAACATAGTATTGGTGGTGTGTGGTATAAACACATAGTCCTATCTACCTTCCAACCTTTATCACCCTTACCAATAATGTCTGTATAACAGTACATAGTAACATAGTATTGGAGGTTGTATAAAACATACGTCCATCTAGCCCAACCGTAATACCCTACCCAGAATGTCTATATAACAGTATATAGTAACATAATATTGGAGGTTGTATAAAGACATACACCATCTAGTCCAACCTTTATACCCTCCCTATGTCTGTCTAACATTTACATAGTAACATAGTATTGGAGGTTGTAAAAGACATACATCCATCTAGTCCAACCTTTATACCCTACCCATAATGTCCTGTATAACAGTTACATAGTACATAGTATTGGAGGTTGTATAAGAGCATGTGTCCACTAGCCTCCATCGTTTAAACCCTACCCATAATGTCTGTATACCAGTTACATAGTAACTAGTATTAGGAGGTTGTATAAAGACATACATCCATCTAGTCCAACAACTTTATACCCTACCCATAATGTCTGTAAATACCTTAACTAGTAACATAGTATTGGAGGTTGTATAAAGTCAATATTATATATATCTATAATATATAATTTACCAGCCAGAACTACAGTATATGTATTAATACCGGTAATTCTCAATATTATATAGTATCCCCATACTAACACGAACTACAGTAATTTATAATACCAGTAATTCTCAATATTATATAGTCACCCGTACTAACCAGAACTACAGTATATGTATTAACCAGCCATTCTCAATAGTATATAGTATCCCCGTACTACCAGAACTAACAGTTTGTATTTATAGCGTAATTCTCATATTATACAGTATAACCTGTACCAAAACCAACTACAGTATATGTATAATACCGAGTAATTCTCAATATTATATAGTATCCCCGTACTAACCAGAACTACAGTATATGTATTAATACCAGTAATTCTCAATATTATATAGCATACCTGTGCCAATAGAAGTACAGTATATAAAAACCATAATTTTCAATATTACATAGTATCACTGTACCAACCAAACTACAGTATTATGTATTACACAAATATTTCTAATATTTATTTATATCCCTGTACCAACTAGAAGTACAGTAATGTATTAATACCTAATTCTCAATATTATAGTAACCCTGTACCAACCAGAACTACAGTATAGTATTAATACCAGTAATTCTCAATATATATTGTATCCCCGTACTAACCAGAACTACAGTATATGTATTAATACCAGTAATTCTCATATATTAGTATCCCCGTACCAACTAGAAGTACAGTATATGAATTAATACCAGTATAATTAATTAATACCAATATTATATAGTTTTAGAAACTTAATGGTGTAACTACGGTAGTCCCTTATTTAGTTGAATAAAGGAAATAGAGGATTGTTATAATTTTCACAAACCTTTACCAGATTCCATCCTGTCTTCAAGAATTACCAATCACTTTTACAAAGGAGGTGGAAATGGGACTAATACAGTAGACAGTATTTCTATAACCGTATATACTCAGTATAAACCGAGTTTTTCAGGCTGTAAATCAGCCTGAAACTTGGACTCGGTTTATACTCGAGTCCCACTTACCTTAGCACTCCCAGCCGCACGATCATTCCCTGTACTGGCGCGCCGGCGACGTCACTGCCGCGGTGGCCAATTTTGACGTCACCCCGCCGCGCCAGTACAGAAATGCGCGCGCGGATGCCGGAATGGAGAGGACGCCGGAATGCTTACCTTCAATGCTGGCACACAGTCCCCAACAGGAAGCCCTTGGATGGAGAGAGGCCACATTTCCTGGATGGAGGAAGCCCACAGGTACAAACTGAACTGGGTGCTAATAAAGCATGCGGGGAGTTTAGTTTTCAAAACATCTTGATATCCAAGTGAGGGTGCATTCAGATTGTTTGGAAACTACAACCCCAGCATGCTTTATTAGCTGGGAGTTTTCTACCCTCGGTTTATACTCGAGTCAACAAACTTTTATTAGATTTATTTGATTAGATTTTAGATTTTTAAGGTGAAATTGGTACCTCGGTTTATACCGGGTCGGTTTATACTGAGTATATATGGTAATACATTCCCCTTGCTACACTATGTACAGAGAGCCCGCTATCTACACACTTTTATGTATAAGCCTCATGACAATATGGATACGTTTATAATAAAAAGAAAGTTTCATAAATAGAGCAGGAATACACATATTCAGTATATATAAATTTAAGGCCCGTTTCACCCCCTAATAACATTCATTATCTACACAACCAGGACCCCCCCAAAAACTCACGCTTACAATACGTACTGGTCTGCAGGATCTTGCAGGGCTCTGGTTACCTTCTTCTAGGAAGCAGCCATCAGCCGTGTCAAATACAGTGTATTACTGCCATTGTCTTAGGGCTCCTTCTAATTTCGCTGTGTGATCTCAACATGCGACATGGAACATGAAGGCGGATGTATGACAGGATGCACGTGGAAGCAAGTGGGTCCCCTCCGTCCCTTCCTTGCTGATCTTCTCGCCCTCCTCCTCTCGGTTTCTGTCTCGTTCCCCTCTCGCGCGAGTGCGCCGATTCTCCCTTCCCTTAGTGACTGGCGTCTAGTACCTAGGGGATAGGACTGGGGATTGTAGCGGATCACGGAAATGTTCCTAATGCCGGAGATGGCAAGGTTTGCAATATCTGGGGCCCTGATAGTAGATACGATTATACACAGTTACAATGAGGTCGTTGTGAATTTCTCTACTTGTCTTCTCTCTCCTAAAGTGCCACTGGCGTAGATTATTTGTTCTTTTTTATTGGCATTGAAGTTGAGTCCACGCACAAGGCCAAGGATTTCTGTCAGGACATCGCCAACACTGCACTCCCGAAGGCTTCAGTGGTTATCTAGACAAACGCATTATAAATACAGTAGGAGCAATCCATCCTAACGTGATGGTAGGGACATAGTCCCATATCACGTATGGTGAGGGGTTATCTCGTTAGGGACTAGACTTAAATACACAGGATAGAGGATGTCCTATAAACGTGATAGGACATAATTTCCCATCAACACGTGATGAGAGGCAGATCCATTAATACCAGTGATTGGGATGACCATTCATCGATTAGAGAGGGACCGTAGATCTTCAACGCTGGAGGAGGTGAGTCCATATACAATACGTGATTAGGGACAAGATCCATACACATGATGGGTAGGAGGGACAGCTGTGATCTAAAAGTTGATGGAGACGGAACCATTATACAATAACACAGTGATGAGGAGATGAGAATCATTATCAAGTGATGGTGAGGCAGTGAGATCCCATATACAATACAAAGTGTAGGAGGACAGGAGATCCCATTATACAGATACACAGTGATAGGGGACAGTGTAGATCCCATTAAATACATACCAGTGATGGTAGTAGGACAGTGAGATCCACATTATACAAACATATGTGGAGACACGGAGCTGTACAGAACAGAGCACATTAATACACAGTGATGGAGGCAGTGAGATCCCATATACAATACACAGTGAGGGGACTAGTCCATACCGAGGAGAGACCAGTGAGATCCCATTTAACAATACACAGTGATCGGTAGGGAGGACAGTGAGATTCCCTATTATACAATACCACAGATTACGGTTAGAGCAGTGGGATCCCATTATACAATAACAGTGATGGTTTAGGAGACAGTGAATCCCCATTATACAATACACAGTGATGTTAGAGGAGTGAGATCATAACCAGGATGGAGGCAGTGAGATCCCATTATACAATACACATGATGTGGTAGGGACAGTGAGATCCCATTTACATACCTAGTGATGTAGGGGCCGTGTGATCCCATTATACATACACAGTTGATGGTAGAGGGACAGTTGAGAGCCCTTATACAAACACAGTGATGGGGTAGGAGGACAGTGATCATTATACCACAGTTGTAGCTAATCCAGATACATCACGTGATGGTAGGAGGACAGGAGATCCCATTATACAATACACAGTGATGGTAGGAGGACAGTGAGGTGTCATAGAGCGACCAATGATATGTCATGGTACAACTCATAGTCACGTGTCATAGAGCGACCAATAATATGTCATGGTACAACTCATAGTCACGTGTCATAGAGCGACCAATGATATGTCATGGTACAACTCTATATGTATTAATACCAGTAATTCTCAATATTATATAGCATACCTGTGCCAACTAGAAGTACAGTATATAAAAACCAGTAATTTTCAATATTACATAGTATCACTGTACCAACCAGAACTACAGTATATGTATTAACACCAATAATTCTAAATATTATATATAGTATCCCTGTACCAACTAGAAGTACAGTATATGTATTAATACCAGTAATTCTCAATATTATATAGTAACCCTGTACCAACCAGAACTACAGTATATGTATTAATACCAGTAATTCTCAATATTATATTGTATCCCCGTACTAACCAGAACTACAGTATATGTATTAATACCAGTAATTCTCAATATTATATAGTATCCCCGTACCAATATGAATTATACCCAGTATATTAATTATAATCCCAATATTATATAGTTTTAGAAACTTAATGTGTGTAAACTACGGTAGTCCTTATTTATTGAATAAAGGAATAGAGGATGTTAATTTTCAAACCTTTTCCCAAGATTCCATCCTGTCTTCAAGAATGTACCAATCACTTTTACCAAAGGAGGGTAATATGGGACATATACAGTAGACAGTATTTATTCTATATACCGTATATACTCAGTATAAACCGAGTTTTTCAGGCTGTAAAATCAGCCTGAAAACTTGGACTCGGTTTATACTCGAGTCACTACTTACCTTAGCACTCCGGCAGCCGCACGATCATTCCCTGTACTGGCGCGCCGGCCGACGTCACTGCCCGGTGCCAATTAGTGACGTCAGCCGCCGCGCCAGTACAGAAATGAGCGCGCGGATGCCGGAATGGAGAGGACGCCGGAATGCTTACCATGCTTATACCTTCATGCTGGCCCACACGTCCCAACAGAAAGCCCTGGGGATTGAGGAGCGCCATATAAAACAATGCTGGGGTTTGTAGTTTCCTCCAAACAGCTTGAATGCCACCCTATCACTTGCATTCAATATGTTTGAAACTAACAACTCCCAGCATGCTTTATTACCACCCAGTTCAGTTTTACCTGTGGGCTCTCCTCATCCAGAACTGTGGCCTCTCCTCCATCCAGGCTTTCTTTGGACTGTGTGCCAGCATTGCAATGTAGCAGTTCGGCGTCCTCGTCCATTCGGCATCCGCGCGCTCATTTCTGTAACTGGCGCGGCGGCTGTACGTCACTAATTGGCACCGGCATGACGTCGGCCGGCGCGCCAGTACACGGTAATATCTTGCGCTGCCGGAGTGCCTAAGGGTAAGTAGTGCCTCGAGTATAAACCGAGTCCAAGTTTTTCAGGCTGATTTTCAGCCTGAAAAACTCGTGTTTTATACTGAGTATATACGGTATATAGAATAAATACTGTCTACTGTAACAATATGTCCCATATTACCCCCTTGGTAAAAGTGATTGGTACATTCTTGAAGACAGGATGGAATCTTGGGAAAAGGTTTGAAAATTATAACATCCCTCTATTTCCTTATCAACTAAATAAGGACTACCGTGTTCCACATTAAGTTTCTAAAAACTTATATATTGGTATTTAATTACTTATACTGGTATTAATCATATCTGTACTTCTAGTTGGTACGGGGATACTATATTATTGAGAATGACTGGTATTAATCATATACTGTAGTTTCTGGTTAGTACGGGGATACAAATATTGAAAGTACTGGTATTAATACATATACTGTAGCTTCCTGGTGGTACACAGGTTACTATATAAATATTGATAATTCTGGTATTAATACATCTGTACTTCTAGTTTGGTACAGGGAATACTATATAATAATATTTAAATTATTGTTGTTAATACATTACTGTAGTTTCTGGTTGGTACAGTGATACTATTGTAATTTGAAATTACTGGTTTAGTATATAGGTCCTTCCTGTTGGCACCAGGTATGCTATATAATATTGATATTCCTGTTATTAATACATATCTGTAGGTTTCTGGTAATAGTCACACGGGGATCCTATCTAATACAATAATGAGAATTACGGTCATTAATACATATACTAAAAGTAGTTTCTGGTTGGTACGGTATACTGTATAATATTGGAATTACAGCTATAATACATATACTGTAGTTCTGGTAGTACTGGGATACTATATAATATTGAGACTGGGCTGGTATTAATACATATAACTTGTGTCTGGTTAGTACTGGGAATACTTATTATTGAGAATTTACTGGTATTAATACATTACTGTAGTGCTGGTTTAATGGGGAGGATACTATATAATATTGAGAATTAAACCGGTATTAATACTATACTGTAGTTTCTGCTGGGTAAATTATATATTATAGATATATATAATATTGACTTTATACAACCTCCAATACTATTTCTATTTACTGTTAGACAGACATTAATGGGTAGGGTATAAGGTTGGACTAATGGATGTAGTCTTTATACAACATCCAATACTATGTTTACTATGTAACCTGTATACAACATTTGGTAGGGTATAACATGGACTATAGGTGACCATGTCTTTATACAACCCCATACTAATGTACTTTATGTAACTTATACAGACATTAGGGTAAGGGTATAAAAGGTTGACAGTGGATGTATGTCTTTAGACAACCTCCAATACTATGTTACTATGTAACGTTAGACAGACATAAAAGGGTAGGTATAAAGGTTTGACTAGATGGATGTATGTCTTTATCAACTCAATATTATGTTCTACTATATAACTGTTATATAGACATTCGGGTAGGGTATTCGGTTGGGACCTAGATTGACGTATGTCTTTAACAACCTCCCATACTATGTTAAGTATGTACTGTTTATACGACATTTTGGTAGGGTATAAAGGTGGGACCTAGATGGACCTTTTGTCTGTATACAACCTCCAATAAATGTTACTATGTAACTTTTACACCGACATTATGGGTAGGGGTAAAAGTTGGACTAGATGGGCGTATGTCATTATACAAACCTCCAATACTATGTTACTATGTAACTGTTACACAGACTTATGGGTAGGGTATAAAGGTGTAACTAGGGTTGACGTATGTCTTTATACAACCTCCAATACTATGTTACTATGTAAACTGTTATCCCGTACAGTAATGGTAGGGTTATTACGGTTGACTAGATGGATCTATTCTTTATACAACCCCTCCAATACTAATGTTACTCTGTAACTGGCCATACAGAACTTATGGGTAGGTATAAAGGTGGGACTAATGGACCTATGTCTTTATACAACCTCCAATACTTGTTACTATGTAACTGTTATCAGACATTATGGGTAGGTATAATGCTGGACTAGATGGACGTATTCTATCACCTCCAATATAATGTTACTATGGTACCGTTTACAGACATATGGGTAGGGTATAAAGGCTGGACTAGATGACATATGTTCTTATACCCCTCCCAATACTATGTACTATTACTGTTATACAGAACATTATCGGTTAGGTATAAAGGTTGGACTAGATGGACGTAATGTCTTATACAACCTCCAATACTATGTTACGATGTAACTGTTATACAGACATTATGGGTAGATATAAAGGTGGACAGAATGTGACGTATGTCCTTTATACAAGCCCAATACTATGTTACATGTACCTGTTATAAAGCAGACATTATGGGTCTGGTATAAAGGTGGGACTTAGATGGACGGATTCCTTTATAAACAACCTCCATACTATGTTACTAAATGTAACTGTTATACAACACATCATGGGTTAGGTTATAAAGGTTTGGAACTAGATGGACGTAGTCTTTATACAACCTCCAATACTATTTACTATGTAACTGTTTATCCGACATTATGGTGGTGTATAAAGGTGGGACTAGAGGGACCTAGCTTATATCAACCTCCAAGTACTATATTACTATTAAATTTAGACAGACATTATGGGTAGTATAGGCTGGACTAGATGGGAGGACGTATGTCCTTTATACAACCTCCAATACTATTACTATGTAACCTGTTTACAGACATTATGGGTCGGGTAGAAAGGCTGGACTAGATGGACGTATGTCTTTTCATTACACTCCAATACTATGTTACTATGTAACTGTTAGACAACATTATGGGTAAGGTATAAAGGTTGGACTAGATGGACGTATTTCTTTATACAAACCCTCGAAATACTATTTGTACTATGTGACTGTAAAAGAAATAACAGCATTATGGGTAAGGTATAAAAGTTGGGACTAGATGGACGTTGTCTTTCTACAACCTCCACTACTATTTAACTGATTTAACTGTTAGAAACACAGACATTAGGGTAGGGGGGTGGGGGTGGGGTAAAGTTGAACATATTGGCGTATGTCTTTATACAACCGGGGGGGGGGGTCCGAATACTATGTAACTGTTTATAAGCAGACATATGGGTAGGATCTAAAGGTTGGATAATGGACATATTCTTATACCAGCTCCATACTATGTTACTATGTAACTGTTATAGCAGACATTATGGGTGGGGATAAAGGTATGGAGTTAGATGATGTAATGTGGTCTTTATTAACAACCTCCAATACTATGGTTAAACTATGAACTTGTTATACAAACAAAAGGGATCATGGGTAGGGTATAAAAAGGTTGGCCTAGATGGACGTATGTTTTATCACCTCCACTACTCTATGTAACTGTTATACGACATTATGGGTAGGATATAAAGGTTTGGAACTAGATGGACGATGTCTTTATACAACCTTCCAATACTATGTTACTATGTAACTGTTATACAGACATTATGGGTAGGGTATAAAGGTCGGACTAAGATGGACGTATGGCTTTATACAACCTCCAATACTATGCTTACTGTGTAACTGTTTATACAGACTTATGGGTAGGTATAAGGTTTGGACTCGATGGAACGTATGTCTTTATACAACCTCCAATACTATGTTACTATGTAACTGTTATAAACAGACAGTATGGGTAGGGTATAAGGTGACTAGATGGACGTATGTCTTATACCCCTCCAATACTATTTACTATTTAAACTGTTTATAACAGACATTATGGGTAGGGTATAAAGGTTTGGACTAGATGGACGTATGTCTTTTATACACCCTCAATACTATGTACTAATGTAGCGTGGGTTCTGCCCTGATTCACTCCTATACGACCGATATAGCATAGTCCGTATAATCGCACTATAACATGATTGGTTGCAATACGACCATGTGTCTGATCGCACTACGAATGAATGGTCACGACATGTGATTGATTATACTATAAGATTCTTGATGGGTTGCAATATGACTTGTGACTGAGCCCCTTACCATATAATTGGTTACAGTACTACAAGTGACTATGAGTTGACCATGACCTTCATTGGTCGCTCTACTATTGACACGTGATATGAGTTGTACATGACTACGTGTCCTAGAGCGCCAATGTTATGTCATGGTACACTCATAGTCCCGTGTCATGAGCGACCAATAAATATGTCCATGGTACAACTCATAGTCCACGTTCATAGAGCACCATGTTGACTATGTTGGTACCATGACATATCATTGGTCGCTCTATGACACGTTGACTATGAGTTGTACCATGACATTCATTGGTCGCTCTAATGACACGTGACTATGAGTTGTAACCATGACTGATATTGGTCGCTCTATTGACACGTGCCTATGAGTTGTACCATGACATAATTCATTGGCGCCTATGACAATGTGACTATGAGTTTTACCATGATATATCTGGTCTGCTCTATGACAAGTTACTATGAGTTGTACCCTTACATAATCAATTGGTCGCTCTTGACAAGTGACTATGGATTTGGTACCATACTATTCATGGTCGCTCTATGCATTTGACTATGAGTTTGTACATGACATATCATTGGTCCATCTATGACACGTGACTATGAGTTGTACGCTACATATCATTGGGGTTTTTTTCCCCGCCCTAATGACATTGACGATGAGTTTACCTGACATATGATTGGGTCGCTCTATGCAAGTTACTATAGTTGGTATCCATGACCTAGTCATTGGTCCGCTCTATGACATGTGACTATGAAGTTGTACCATGCATTCATTGGGCGCTTATGACCACGTGACTATAGTTTTACCATACATAATCATTGTCGCTCTCTGACATGTGACTATGAGTTGGTACCCTGACATATCATTGTCGCTTATGACAACGTGACTATAGGTTGTTACATGACATATGATTGGTTGCTCTTGACACATGACTTAGTTTTTACCATGACATATATTGGTGCACTATGGCACATGAGTAGAGTCTCAATGTTTAAGTTACAATAAAGTTTAGTCTCAGAATGATTGCGTTTCTCACCTCGTCGTGTCATCCGGGAAAATAACCTTGTGGAATATTTGCGTTGTTTTGTGCTGATTGCTTCAACTTCCACTAATGTGTGGGGTATTCCTAAGAGCCCCGTTCTGCAAAGTTCACAAATTAACCAACTACCCTGCCCCACCCAGTCCCACCTAGTCCCCTCCCCCGTCCCACCTATTCCCCGCCCGTCCCACCCCCGTCCCACCTTTTTACCGCTCCTCTGCGCAAGCCCAGCCTTTCCAAGAGGGATTCCAGAATCTGGGCAGGCCCAGTGCTATAGGACTCTATGGAGATACGGATGGAACCACTCTGGGTAATCCAATTCTCCACCGTGTCCTCCTGCCCAGGAAGGTCCTACCGAGGAGTCTCTCTGCAGTCGGTGCATAAAATCTGCCGCTAATGGGGTTGCTGTTTGCGTGATTTGATAAAACCTCTGTACGTGGGGCAGTAACACATTACTGGGGGGGTAAAGACCTGTGGTCAACCAGAGAAGCTCCTCCTTTCTCTTCACTGTACCTAGAGACATGATACACAGGAGATAATATTCATATAATATAATAGTAAAGATTCTTCTAGAACACAACCCATCTTATTTATTAATTAATTAGAAATATCTCAATATATCGAACTAACATTATAACGTCAATGTGTCTGTGCGGAGACTGTCACTGCCATGTTGCCCTGGGGCAATATAGATTGTGCTGCCATGTTGCCCTGAGGCCATATAGACTGTGACTGCCATGTGCCCTGGGGCCCTATAATTGTGACTGCCATGTGCCCTGGTGCCATATAGATTTGTGGCTCTGCCTGTGCCCTTGGGCCATATAATTGTGACTGCCATGTGCCCTGGGCCATATAGATGTGACTGCCATGTGTTGCCGGGTGGCCTGTGTTGGCCTGGGGCCATAATAGATTGGACTGCCATGTGCCCTGGGGCCATATAGATTGTGACTGCCATGTGCCCTGGGGCCATATAGATTTGTGACTGCCCTGTGCCCTGGGTCCATATCGATTGTGACCGGCCATGTGCCCACTGGGGCCATATATACTGTGACTAGCCATGGTGTCCTTGGGGCCATATAGATTGTAGACTGCCATGTGCCTTGGGGCCATATGATTGTGACTGCCATGTGCCTTGGGGCCGTATAGATTGTGACTGCCATGTGCCTTGGGGCCGTAGTAGATTGTGACTGCCATGGGCCTTGGGCCATTAGATTGTGAGTGACTCCATGTGTCCTTGGGGCCGATAACTGTGACTGTCCATGTGCCTTGGGGCCATATAGATTGTGACTGGCCATTTGCCATGGGGCCATATAAGACTGTGACTGCCATGTGCCCTTGGGGCCCTATAGATTGTGGTGACTGCCATGTGCCTTGGTGGCCATATAGATTGTGACTGCCATGTCTTTGGGGCCATATAGATTGTGAACTTGCCATGTGCCTTGGGGGCCATCATAGATTGTGACTGCCATGTGCCTTGGGCCATATAGGCTTTACTGCCATGTGCCTTGGGGCCATATTTATCACACATTGTATCATCTGTGTTTGTGGTTCTATGATCCCATCGATATTTTCCAATATCGATTCTACCATATCGCATCCCCGTAAATCTACTGTGCCATATCATAGAATAGTGGGTTCGTTATCGTAGAATATTCGATCGGTAGTAAATAAGCGTTCGTTATCGTAGCATAGCTATGGTATTAGAATAGTGTTCGGATCGTAGAATAGCGATTGGTAGTAGAATATAGCGTCGGTATCTTAAATAACGTCGTTATTTTACACGACCCGCGCGGTTCCTTCATTTTTAAAGGAGTTCCGCGCAGGTGTCGTAGAATACGGTTCGTTATCTATGATACCGATCATTAGTCTACGATATCAAAGTAATGTATTCTACGATATCGGAGAATTACGATCGCTATCGTACCATGACAATCGGTATTGTTGAACACGGAAACAATTAATTCTGCGATCCTAAAAAAACTATACCGATATTTGATTAATATGGCTCTCTATCCTTCTCTTGACCACCCCCCTCCTTAACCACGCACTTGGCTTAATATTGTGGTCAAAGCCACATTAGTCTTTTTGCAGTATTAAGAATTGGATTATTACTGGGCGCTGATATGGTGATGGTGATAATAATGGACCCGCTTTTGTACAATACAATAAGGATAGTCAATGAAGAGTTCCATGAAAACATCTAGCACAAGCCACATCCATATTATTTTATAATACCCTTATATTTAAAGGTCATTTATTATCTAATTGACACTTTCATTGACTCCCTTTATCCTAATATAATTTATAGGATATTCTGTCTCCTTGCTGTTCTATTGCTGTGTTATTATTATTGGAATGGGAATGGGGACTAGAGGATAAGGAGACACATACGTCCAAGTTTAGGAAGTAAATTGAAATGATAATCTTAAATGCTGTTGTTTACAAATACAAGGAAGTCTGTCTGAAAAACTTGGACTAGAACTAATATCCCCCAGCTTTAAGAAATGGTATGATGTGATCGAATAAGCAGGAACATGGCTAAATTGATTCACTGACTGGGCAGTAAAATATTGAAGGATACTCCTTATTTAACAGGACAAGTTAATAAGAAAGAGGAGGATAATGTATTATGTTAAACAGGAATTGAAGCCAACTCTAAAATATGATAGATGGGGGTATAAAAACGATACGGCAGAACAATATGGATAGAGCTGTGTACAAGGAAGCAGAAGGGGGTAAATTAAATTGTTGGGGTATGTATAATCTGCCAAATGCCAGGGAGGAGTGGACATGAAATCTCCATACTGCAGTTTCAAAGGCTGCTGGTATGGGCATGTTCGGGTTATGGGAGAAGTTCCTACTAGAACAGAATGCATTGTTGGATCTGGTGATAATCTAAATAACCCTGAGCTATTGTGGAGATGAGTTATGGGAAGCTTTGGAATAGTGATCATGATATGGTTTCAGTTGATATAGAATAGTGTCATGTATGTGGCATTGATATAGGGATAGTTAGCATGATATGGTGTCATTTGATATAGGGAATAGTGATCATGATATAGTGTCATTTAATATTATGAATAGTGATCAGTATAGAGTGTCATTTATATAGGGAATAGTGACCATGAATATAGTGTCCCATTTAATATAGGGAATAAGTACCATATAGTGTCATTTAATAAGGGAATAGTGACCATGATAATAATTCATTTAATATAGGGAATAGTGACCATGATATAGTGTCCATTTTAATATAGGGAATAGTTACTCATGATATACTGTCTTAAAAATAGGAACTAGTGCTCATGATTAGTGTCATTTATATAGGGAATAGTGATCATGATATAGTGTCCATTTAATATAGAATAGTGACCCATTGATATAGTGTCATTTAATTAGGGAATAGTGACCGTGATATAAGTGTGTTTAATATAGGGGAATATTTGATTTGATACAGTGT
Organism: Hymenochirus boettgeri; assembly: GCA_019447015.1. NCBI lineage: Eukaryota > Metazoa > Chordata > Amphibia > Anura > Pipidae > Hymenochirus > Hymenochirus boettgeri. The sequence goes on along the minus strand of JAACNH010000826.1, from coordinate 7,855 downwards.
CATTTAATATGGGATAGTGACCGTGATATAGTGTGATTTAATATAAGAATAGTGACCATGATATAGGTTCATTAATCTAGGGACTAGTGACCATGATATCGTGTCATTTTAATATAGGGAATAGTGACCATTATATAGTGTTCCCATTTAATATGGGAATATGTGACCATGATAGAGTGTGTCATTTAATATAAGTGAATAGGGTACCATGATATAGTGTCATTATAATATAGGAATATTGACCATGATATAAGTGTCATTTAATATAGGGCATAGTGACATGATATAGTGTCCTTTAATATCGGGAATAGTGACCATGGTATAGTGTCATATAATATAGGAATAGTGACCATGATATAGTGTCATTTAATATAGGGAATATTGACCATGATATAGTGTCCATTTATATAGGGAATAGTGACCATTATATGTGGTCATTATATAGGGAAAGTGACCATATCTATGAGGGGGTGCATTTTAATATAGGGGGGAATGGAAGCGAACCGGATATAGTGTCATTTAATAAAGGGATAGCGACCGTGATATAGTGTCATTTAATATAAGGAATCGTGACCATGATATAGTGTCACATTAAATCTAGGGAATAGAGTGACCATGAATATAGTGTCATTTAATATAGGGAATAGTGACCAGATCTCGTTGTCGTTAATATAAGGATTAGTTGACCATGATCTAGTGTCATTAAATATAGGGGAATGTGGACCATGATAATAGGTGTCATTTATATAGGGAATAGTGATCATGAATCTTGCATTTAATAGAGGGATGTGGACCTGGTTAGTGTCATTTAATATAGGAATAGTGGACCAATGATAAGTGTCATTAATATGGGATAGTGACCAGGATATAGTGTCATTTTAATATAGGGAATAGTGACCATTATATAGTGTCCATTTAATATTGGCACAGTGACCATGATATAGTGTCATTTATATAGGGAATAGTGACCATGATATAGTGTCATTTAATATAGGGAATATGTGGACCATGATATATAGTTGTCAATTTAATATAGGGACTAGTGCCATGATATAGTGTCATTTAATATATGGGAATAAATGAAACCATGATATAGTGTCATTTACATATAGGGAATAGTGTACCAGGGACTAGTGTCATTTAATATAGGGACTAGTGACCATGTTAGAGTCATTTAATTATAGGGAATAGTGACCATGATATAGTGTAATTTAATAATAGGTTGCAAAAAAAATGTCCTAAACTTCCCATTACCTTATCTCCAACTGATCTTGGGTTATTAGATATACCAGATCCAACAAACGCATTCTTTCTAGTAGGAACTCTTCTACCATCTGTGGAAAGACAATGCTCATATAGGAAATTTAAGAACTTTATCCTTTTGTGAGGTGCTGGCAAGTTCATTACTCTCCATCTATTTCAGGTAGTTAAAATCCCCCATGACCAGAACATTGCCCCATACCAGCAGCCTTTGTAAACTGCATATGGAGATCATTCCACCGCTTCCCCCCCCGGCAGTTGGCGGCTTAATAAACACACTCCACAATTATTTTTACCCACCTCTGCTTCTGTACACGTCCTCCCCCATACTTTTCTGCGTATCGTTTATATATACCGCCCATCTATTCCATACTTTGATTTGGCTTCATTCCTGTTTTAAAAAAACATTTCATAACAAAGCCCCATGTTCCTCACTGGTACTGGGGACCATCCACATGGGAAACACAATACAACCCTGATTCTTCCATCAGAATGCCCACATGTCTATTGTCTGACCTCCACTGTCTGCCCAGTAAAACTCGGAACCAAAGTCACTCACCTGATTTGTGGTGGTCAGTGAGTTGGGTTGAGATCTGACATAGATTTTCGTCTTTCAGTGGTTCAGCTTTCAAGGCACCTCAAAGATCTGGCTGTGTCCAGCTCGTTAACCACCGAGCGCATGCGCTGGACGGGTATCGCCCATGTACTTTAACATAGGTGGTTTAGAACGGGGTCAAGAAGTCAATGTTAAACCCCATTATGTAAATAACGATGACTGTTTCACAACATACAACACCATTACTGAAAGGCTTAGTGACTTTCATTACTGCACCTTCCTCATAGCCCATCATGGACGCTCAGTAGTATCCTTTCCCCCCCATTGTTTACTACCACGTCCTGTTATAAACTTCCTGCCACAATAAGCTGCCATTTTGAGTTCATATGTGTCCAAATTCCACCTCTAACAACTGGCCCACACGTTCACTTTGATTGATTTTATATCCCGATAAAGGTTTCTGCCCTTCACGTGACCTTTCTAATCATCACCTCTCTAGCTCTAGTAATAAGCTCTCTGTCTGTAGAGTGTGAGTAGGCCAAACTCTATACCACCCCCGACACTGCCCCTCTTTTAAAGGATTCGATAAAGGCCATGCAGGCCTCTTGGGACAGCTCGTCGCTCATTAACACCTTCCTCAACTCACAGCCTTGTTTGATGGGCTTCACGGGTGTTAACTCCCAGCTTGTCCTTCCCCCAGCGATTCTTGGTGATCATGACGCGACTCAGGGTGTGCTTAGGGGGAAGGCCTTAGAAGCAAACACAGCAAAAAATAGTTGAAATCAAAGTTCCGGATTTCATTTTTACGTTCCACTCCCCCCTTTATACTGAACGGGAGGGGACATGGCCCTCAGGAATATTAAATAAAGTAAACAACCCAAACACCTAGGGCCAGACAACTCAAATCTGGTGGGACTGGATCCATAATACTCAAACCGTTCCTTTCGGGGACACATCGTGAAGAAATTGATCAGCTTAGAGGGCGATGCACCGCGAGGCAACCATGGTATTCCAAGGAAGGAGTTATATATATATATAACATCGGTTAGCGGACTTCATTCAAACCGAGTGATGCCCCATTGGTGGCTTTAAGTTACTACCAGCTTTGCAGGATTTTAATCACCGAAATAGTCATAGAGAATTCCTCCGTGTGTAAGGCTTTAACTCTCTTCATTGTTCCGATGTTGTGAGCTGCAACCGCCTCACAACGGCTTGTTTCTGGTCGGATTCATCGTCACTATGTCTGGAAGGAAAGATCTCAATGGGATGAAACAATCACAGGATTGGTTCCTTGGTCTTGGGACACCCCTTCTCTTTTTCTTTATTAGCCAATGGCTGTGCCACTGAGGTGGGTCGGTGTCCTACATACCTTTATTCTGTCTTTTTATTACTAACTGTGTATGTAGTAAAATACTATAATGTAACAGACAGAACGTTCACCCTTAAACAAATAACTGTCAATAGGCCGTTAACCTGTCCCATGCCCACGGTATATTCTGCACCACATTCTTACCGTATTTACTAACCAGCTATTCGGATAATTACAGTCCCCATTCTGGCAGAGTAAACTGGCTCTCCGCCCTACCTGCATCAATCCAAGGCGGTGACTGCTGACATCACAACCATGATTGACTGCTTTTCATCCAACCTGCTGCTTCCATTGTCACCTGCTGCTTCCATTGCAGCATCTCCAGCTCATAGAAGAGGCCGTTAAGCAGCGGGGAGACCATATACTTTTTTCCAAAAAGAATAAATGTATCACTGATATCTACGTCTCCAAAATGCATGTAAACATCTGTGGAAATAGAACAGTCGGGGAGGGTGAACTTGCCCTTTAAATGCCACACTACCAGAGGATCTTTTTCCAAAGAGCTCGGCGGGTTTCCATCTGCTTCTAAAGTCTACCAGGGATGGAACCCAAGTATTTGATAGATAATGGAGATTATTCCTTCTGCCAATATAAACTGTTGCCATTAAAACGTACCGACAATCTCAGCTGGTGGTTGGTGACTGTGGGAATCACGTACCCAGTCTCAGTTTTGGAAGTCTCCTTTGTGCTGGTCCTTTCATTGTAACCATTTGCCCATCCAGAGTCATGATTGTTTCCTCCAGTGTCGTGTCTAAGATGATCAGGTCTCCTTGTGGAGCTCAGAAACCAGAATCTTCTCCGCTTTAGAAATGTTTGTTTAGAATAAAGTGTGGATAGATGTGAGTTAGAATATGAATAAAATAATCTGGGAAGGAGCAGAATGATTCAATTCTCGAGCGTTTGGGGGGTTCTGACGTGAGGACTTAATGTCAAATTATCTGGGAGGACTTCATGTTTTAACTGCTAAAGAGTTTCATGAACCTTAAGGAATTTCCACCATCATGAGTAGATATGTCCCTAACTAACTCCGCAAATCCGGTCCGCTCGAGGATCCCCATTAAACCTTTGACATGAATATTCGTTCGCAATCAGGATTCCTTCGCAAATAATACGAGATTCTTCGCAAATACGAGATTCTTCGCAAATACTAGGATCTTCGCAATAACAGGATTCTTCGTAATAACGAGGATTCTTCGCAAATACCAGGAATTTGGAAATACAGGATTCCTTGCGTAAATACGAGGATTTCTTCGCAAATAAGTGAGTATTCTTCGCAATACCAGATTTTGGAAATACAGGATTCTTCGCAAATACGGGATTCTTTTCTCGCAAATAACGAGGATTCTTCGCAATACGAGATTCTCGCAAATACCACCAGGATATTTGGAAAACGATGATTCTTCGCAAATACGAGGATTCTTTGCAAATACGAGTATTTTTCGCAATAACTAGATTCTTTCTTCGCAAATACGAGAATTTTCGCAAATCGAGGATTCTTCGCAAATACGAGGATTCTTCGCACATACGCGGATTCTTCGCAAATACGAGGATTCTTCGCAAATACCTAGGATTTTGGAAATACGAGGATTCCCTTCCAACTACGAGGCTTTCTTTCGCATACAGGATTCTTCCGCAAATACGAGGATTTCTTCGGTCATACGAGGATTCTTCGTCAAATTAAGAGGATTCGTCGCAATACGAGGATGCTTCGCAAATACGAGGATTCTCGTAATACGAGGATTCTTCCGTCAAATACGAAGGATTCTTGCGGACATACGAGATCTTTCTCGCAAATCCGAGGATTCTTCGCAAATAACGACGGATTCTTGGTAATACGAGGATTCTTCTTCGCAATAGAGGATTCTTCTTTCGCAATACGAGGATCTCTTCTTTTTCTTTTCTTCTTCTTCTTCTTCTTTCTTCTTTCTCTTTTCTTTTCTTCTTCTTTCTTCTGCTTCTTCTTCTCTTTCTTCTCTTCTTTTTCTTTCTCCTTTCTTCTTCTCTTTCCTTCTTCTTTTCTTCCTTTATTCTTCTTCTTTCTTTTTCTTCTTTCTTCTTCCCTCTTCTTCCTTCCTTCTTTCTTTTCTTCTTTTTTCTTCTTTCTTTTCTATCTTCTTCTTTTCTTCTTCTTTTCTTTCTTCTCTTCTCTTCCTTTCTTCTTCTTTCGTCTTTTCTTCTTTCTTCCTTTCTCTTTTTCTTTTCTTCTTTCTTTTTCTTCTTCTTTTCCTTCTTTCTTCTTCTTTCTTTGTCTCTTTCTCCCTTTTCCTTCTTTCTTTCTCTTCTGCTTCTGTCCCTTTCTTCTTCTGATTTCTTCTTTCTTTTCTTTCCTTCTTATTCTTCTTTTCTTGCTTTCTGTCTCTTTCTTATCTTTTTCTTTCTCTTCTTCCTTCTGTCTTCGCAAATAGAGTATTCTTCGCAAATTACGGACCCAACATTGGCTTGCTCCGTCACAACATGCGAAAAATCTGCGAAATTTAGAATTTACAAGGATTTCTCGTATTTGAAAATACAGAATCCTCGTATTGTCCGAAAATTTTCAAAACCCCGCCTGTCGGAAAGTTTTGGAGGCGGAAAACCAGTTCGGATCGCGAACTGGGCACTCACTAATCATAGGTTTACAAACTGCTAGAATATTGTCTTTTTACAAAAAATCTCCTTTACTAGATACAACAGTAGGTGTTAGTTTTGAATACTTCCTATGAAGTCCCAACGGATGGCCCAACTAGGTTGAGTTGTGGGTACCGGAAATCCACTGATAAGGTAAGTTTTCAATGCAAATTAAAACATCAAGCTGGAAAAATGGAATCTTTACCTGGGTTTGGATGTCCCTGGGCAATGCCACCAACGTACTTGGACCTTTTCCGCAGACCTTCTACGAATGTCACCCACAAGGTCCCTGAGTCCCTCTGCCGTTATTGGAGTGAAGGTATATTCTCCCCTTTAATGGTGGCTAACTGTGAGCTTTGTCCTGAGCTTAACCTCCTCTACAGTAACCATTAAAAACAGAAATATGCTTGGGAAAAGGCTTTTAAGATTTGCTCTAAAATTATTATATTACTATTATACCTTTATAGACCATCCTCAAAATGTCATTATAACTTAGTATTAGGTTTTCTTCATAACCTAATGATAACAAGCCAAGTAAGTCCATGATAACAGGCCAAGTACATAATGTATAACCAGGGGCCAAGTAATAATGTTAAACGAGGCCAAGTAGTCCATGTATAACAAGGCCAAGAATCAGTATAAAAGGGCCAAGTAATAATGTATAACAAGCCAAGTAATAATGTTAACAAGTCCACGGTAATATGTATAACAAGGCCAAGTAATAAGTATCACGAGTCCAAGTAATAAATGTATACAAGGCCAAGTAATAATTGTGTAACAAGGCCAACGTAATAATGTGTAACAAGGCAAGTATAATGTATCCAAGGCCAGTAATAATGTGGTAACAGGCCACGTAATAATGTGTAACAAGGAAAGTAATAATGATAACAAGGCCCAAGTAATAATGTATAACAAGGCCAAACTAATAAGGTGTACAAGGCCAATAATAAGGTGTAACACAAGGCCAAATTAATAAAATGTATAACAAGGCCAAGTACTAATGTTAACAAGGCCAACTTTAAGTGTAAACAAGGCCAGTAATAATGTGTAACAAGGGCCAAAGTAATAATGTTATAACAAGGCCAAGGACTAAGTATAACAGCGCCAAGTAGTTAATTGGTTATAACACGGCCAAGTAATAATGTATACAGCTGGGAGTTTCTACCCTCGGTTTATACTCGAGTCAACAACTTTTATTAGATTTATTTGATTAGATTATTAGATTTTTAAGGTGAAATTGGGTACCTCGGTTTATACTCGGGTCGGTTTATACTCGAGTATATATGGTAATACATTCCCCGTTGCTACACTATGTACAGAGAGCCCGCTATCTACACACTTGTTTATGTATAAGCTCTATGTACAATATGGATACGTTTATAATAAAAAGGAAAGTTTCATAAATAGACAAGGAATACACATATTCAGTATATATAAATTTAAGGGCACGTTCACCCCCTAATAACATTCATTATCTACAACCAGGACCCCCCCAAAAACTCACGCTTACAATACTTACTGGTCTGCAGGATCTTGCAGGCTCTGGTTACCTTCTTCTAGGAAGCAGCCATCAGCCGTGGTCAATACAGTGATATTACTGCCATTGTCTTATGGCTCCTTCTAATTTGCTGTGTGAGCTCAACATGCAGACATAGGAGACATGAAGCCGGATGTATGACAGGATCACGTGGAAGATGTTCCTAATGTCCTGGAGAGTGGCAGGTTTTGCAATATCTTGGGGGCCCTGATAGTAGATATCGAATTGACACATTACAATGAGGTCTGTGTGAATTATCTCTACATTGTCTTCCTAAAGTGCCACTGGCGTAGATTATTTGTGTCTTTTTTAGGCATTTGAAGTTGAGTCCAGCACAAAGGCCAAGGATTTCTGTCAGGACATCGCCAACCGACTGCTACTAAAATCCCCAGAAGGCTTCAGTTTATTTGTTAAGATTTCCGATAAGGTGAGAACAACAGGATCCCATTATACAATACACAGTGATAGGAGGACAGTGAGATCCCATTATACAATACACAGTGATGGTAGGAGGACAGTGAGATCC